>WIGM01001252.1:0-10366 GCA_014235935.1 Colletotrichum musicola
GAGACCGAGAAGCGCGCAACCTCGTAGTTTTCCTGCCAGAGCTGAGAGGCGTTCCGGATCGTGTAGATTATTGGAAAAGGCCAGATGAGTTTGTAAGTCTCGTTGGCCTTCGGGAACACCAGGTCGATCTCGATATCCGCCGGGGAGGCGACGCAGAGGAGGAAAAGACACGACAGCAGCCACAGTAAAGCTGAGCTGGCATGTCTAGGATGAATGGTGCGCATAGCAAGTTGTTTTGGTTTGTTCCAACCATGGAGGAAAATGCAAAGGTGTGGAAATCGAGAGTGTGTCTGGCCGTCGGGACCTGATGGCCGAGAGTTCTGTAATTATACCTGCCTATCCGCGGCAAAGTACGCGACCCATGGAACCAGGGTTGCTGCGACTTGGCGGCGGGTAACTCGGCTGCGATTGAACCCCTCAAAGGTGTAATGTTGTCCGGTTGGAAGACAGGTGACCCAAAGACGGACTTACTGTCCATGGGCACCTCTTAATCTCACGGGTTTATCGCGAGACCCTGGCGATGCGTGCAGCCCGTTACCCACAAGTCTTCGGCTGGGCCTGCAACTCCGCGTTTTCTCCCTACCAGAGAGTTAAGCCGGGGTGTTGTGTTGACTCTGGTTTCAACTTCTCCATTGCTCTGCTTCTTACTGCATTGCCTTCGTCTCTCATTAATGGTTCGCAGACCCTGGTCATTCATGCAAAGTCATATTCAACTTTCTGCGTTACATCCACCGGAACGTTAGCCGAGTATTTACTCACAGCGCCACGCATCATCTTCTTGGATGGTTTTCTCGCTGACATCGAGAGGTCGGCAATCTTCTTCAATGGGTGGCGAGTGGGCAGCTCGAGCCCGAATCTGACATTTGGCAGGAACGCTAATCCTGTGAACTGTGCTGCGTCTATATTTTAGAGAGATAAGTACTGAATACCTACATACATTATGCTCAGTTAGCATTGTAGTTAATGCGTAAGATAAACAACACTGCTTGGCTAATCTTCACGTACTGCTACACACCTTTCGCGACCTGCTCTTGGGCTTCGTGGACAGTTGGACTACATTGATTCTCGTGGTTTGAGTGAAGCGGTCAATCGGCCAGCCCCACATTGCCGTATTTCCTTGAATGGGACAAGACTGTGATCGATTGACTTTAATTAAGCTTATTCCGATGCACATGGATCCTCTGGCCGCCGATGGCTGCTGGCTGTTCAGTCGTGTTAGACGAGCTCGAGACGACGTGATTGACACATAAGTTTGGCCCGGATGCAAAAGCTCCATGTCTCACTGGCTGCCCGCGGCCATTGCATTCACATTTGTTGATATATAGAACGTTTGGAAAAAATGAGTCTCGGAATTATGTACCAGAGCTTGGCTTAGAGCAATCGGCTCAACTTTGGCCCGTCGATACACAGGCTTGGCGGGATCAGCGGTGCACCAGCGAGGGGGTGGTTGGGCTGTGTACACGTAAGACCACAACCTGCTTCTCATCTCACTCCTCTTTCTGTCAACATCCCGCGACCGTGATCTGAGGTGCAACCCTTTTCTTCAATTGTGAAGTGCATCCGGAAGGAACCAACATCACCGGCTTCATGGTTCATACAGAATCGCCCACGACCTCACGGCTGATGGAGTCAAGCTCTTGATCAAATATCTGTCTACGTCGGATCATCATGGCATCTAGCAAATTGAAATCGCTGGAGGGCCCCGACTCCTACACTGTCGGCTGGATCGCAGCCTTGCCCATTGAACGAGCCGCTGCTGTCGCCATTCTCGAAGAGAAACACGCGGAACCGAAGGGCTTCATCAGACATCCGAACGATACCAATGTCTATACGTGGGGCCGGATCGGAGACCACAACGTCGCCATCGCTTCTCTAGCCGCCGGAATCTGTGGTCTAACTTCGGCAGCTACCACCGCCTCAAGCCTGTCAGCTTCACTCCCTTCCATTCGCATCGGTCTCTTAGTTGGCATCGGCGGCGCCATCCCTCGACCAAACGACGATCGCGACATTCGTCTCGGGGACGTGGTCGTCAGTCAGCCTGACGGGACCACAGGCGGCGTCTGCCAATATGATTTGGTGAAGGCCAAGACTGGTGACCGTCGCGAGCGAAAGGGTTTCTTAGGGATGCCCCCAACCGTCCTCCTCAAGGCCCTCGCGAGCATTCAAGCAGATCATGAGCTCGAAGATTCCCAAATTCCCAATATCTTACAAGACATGCTCCAAGCGAACCCCAAGATGGCCAAACGGTCGAGGCAATCTCCAGGCTACATCCACCAAGGAGTCGATAACGACCGCCTGTTCCATCCCTCGTACGAACACGTCTCTAGTCATGATTGTGGCAGTTGTGAGGTTGCTGGAGAGATTCATCGCGACCCACGACACTCCACAGATCCAGAGATCCATTACGGCATCATTGCATCTGGCAACACGTTGGTCAAAGACGGCATTTCCCGCGATCGGATTGTCGCCGACATAGGAGAAAACTGCATCTGTTTCGAGATGGAAGCAGCTGGCCTGATGAATCACTTCCCTTGTCTCGTCATCCGAGGAATCTGCGATTACGCGGACTCTCACAAGAACGATCGTTGGCAACGATACGCCTCCGCCACCGCCGCCGCCTATGCTAAGGAGCTCTTGTCCTACGTCCCTGCCTCAGAAGTTCAGGAAGCGAGACGGGCTTTGGAGATACTGCAGTCTGGTTCGTGTGCATTCCGGCTCATTTCGGTCTTGGAATACCCTCGGGCCACAGAAAACTTGATAGGCGCTCTGGCAGTATACAGGAGCTAACGTTGTGTAGTGGAACAGACTGTCGAGAGCACAAAGCGAGTCACAGTTGAATTGAAAACAACGCTAGAGTCTTTCAAGCATGAGTCTCGTCGTGAAAAGATCTTCGAGTGGCTTGCCGCGCCTGACCCATCTAGCAACGCCAACCACGCAAGGAAGCTTCGACACAAGGGGACAGGCTCCTGGCTTTTAAAAAGCCCAAAGTTTCAAGACTGGGTCTTGGGGACCCTCAAGCACTTGTGGCTCCGTGGCATTCCAGGATGCGGAAAGACGGTTCTGAGCACGATAGTCCTGGATCACCTCCCAAAGAACAACAACCAGGTCGTGCTAAGCTTCTTTTTCGATTTCAGCGAGACAGAAAAACAAACTTTCGATGGTATGCTACGATCGCTTGCCACCCAGCTATACCAGGGAGGGTTCGACTCCAACGCCTTGCTCGACAGTTCCCTTAAAGCACATAGTGACGGACAGAACGAGCCGACCACAGAGACCCTTGAATTTGTTGTCCGTAACATGTTGGCAGCCCTTGAAAATGTTGTCATTGTTCTTGATGCCTTGGATGAGTCAACCACAAGGGCTCGCATTCTCTCATGGATTCATGACCTATTTTCCACTCCTGACCTGAGCCACGTTCAGTTGATATACACAAGTCGGGAAGAGGCAGATTTTATGCAGCATCTCCCTGGTTTGATTGGGGAGCATTGCTGCCTCACGATGAATTCGGGGTCGATCGATGCCGATATATACTCCTATGTAACGGAAATACTTCAACAAGATTCCCGGTTCACGGATAAGCAGCTATCCGAAGATCTCATCGCCGAGATTCTCCACAAAGTTGGCAGCGGTGGGAACGGCATGTAAGCTTCCGATTACTCACCTATTGATCAGAGTCTCTGACGTTCATCTCAGGTTTAGATGGGCAGCTTGTCAAATCGACAGCCTTGCCGGATGCACAAGTCCTCGGGCGATAAAAGATCACCTCAATATGCTACCTCGCGATCTGAATGAAACGTATGAACGAATCATACAGAGCATACCACAGGACTTCAAGGAGAAAGCCACACGTCTCTTACAGTTTCTCCTTTATTCCGAGGAGCCGTTGAGCCTCCAGCAGGCGGTTGAGGTGATCGCCACAAATTTCGAAGAAGAGCCGCCGCATTTTAGTATCGACAGCAGATTATTCCGGGAACTTGACATCCTGCGTCATTGTCCCAGTCTAGTGTCTGTGGTCGAGATCGAATATTTCGGCGACTTGGTGCTGGTGTTGCATCTCGCCCACTTTTCAGTCATGGAGTATCTTCTGCTCCAACCCCCTTTCGAACGCAGCAATGCTTGTACTACGATTACAAGAACCTGCCTATCCTATCTACGAGATATTAGTGGCGATAAATGGGACCTCACAGGCAACTTCCCCCTAGCACTTTATGCGTCAGGCTATTGGTTATCCTTTGCCCAGATTGCACAGTCATCAGCGGAGTTGGTGTCAGAAATTGTCAGTTTCTTACAGGATAAGGACGTATTCAATCGCTGGGTATTTCTCGCGGAGCTTGGCGGTGGCGACGACTGGGATTCGTATCAGGATCTCCCCAGAGGTCCCGGTCTTCACTATGCTAGTATCGGCGGGCTCACTGCAGTCATAAGGTCAATGACCGAAAGCGGAGCCGACGTTGATGCCCAGGGCCGAAAGTTTGGGAACGCACTCCAAGCAGCAGTTTTCCACGGCCATCTCGATACCGCACAGTTGCTTATTGAAAAAGGTGCTAACGTCAACTATCGAGGCGGCCTGTTCGGAAACGCACTCGTGGCAGCATGTCATCAAGGCCGCCTTGACATTGTACGACTCCTCCTGGAGAACTGCGCGGACGTCAATCTGCAAGGGGGTCGACACGGTAGTGCTCTGAATGCGGCCTCCAAGCAGGGTCATCACGAGATCGTGAAAATGCTTCTTGATCAGGGTGCGGATATGAACACGCAGGAGCAGGCAATTCCCTCAAGCACGCTTACGCTTCGATCTGCACTCCAATCTGCATGTCGACATGGGCATTCTAGCATTGTGCAGTTATTGCTGGAGAGGGGAGCCAGATTCAACCCAGAAGGAGGCAGCTACGGGGACTCACTTCGGTCCGCATGTTTCAACGGTCATTCTGAAGTCGTGCAGTTACTCCTCGAAAAGCGCGGCGATGTATCTTTACGAGGGTACGACTCTGAAACTTCAATACAGGCCGCATGTCATGGTGGTAAGGAGAACATCATGGGACCCCTGCCCGATGCTGTCAACAGTACTAACAACAATACAGGTGACTTTACAAGGGCTCTTAGGGCTGCATCCTCCCAGGGGAATGACATTATTGTCAAGATGCTGGTTGATGCTGGTGCTGATGTTAACAGCTTAGACCAGAATCGAGGCACTGCTCTTCAGGTAGCATGCCGTAACGGCCACGAGAGGGTTGTGAAGATGCTACTCGATCTTGGAGCCGACGGCAATGCCCAGAATGATGGCTCTCAACATCCTCTCCTGATTTCCTTCTCCAGCGATGACCAGAGAATCTTTAACATGCTGGTGGCATCTGGTGCTGATTTGAGCACTCTGGTTGGGGACTACGAAAGTACACTTAAAGAGGCCTGCCTAAACGGCGATCTAGTCGCTGTAGAGATGTTATTGGATTTAAGAGCCGATTCAAACTCAAAAGACATTGAGTTCGACATCCTCCTTAAAGCTGCGGATTGTAGCGATGGGAATGCCGCACACACACTGCCCGTCGATGCAGACGAAGACTTCAACAACCAGGACGGCACTGAGTGGCGTAGGAGTACTATCCGGCGTGTACTCGAATGCATTTCCGACCGAGAGAACAGCATTGAGGTATTACTCATCCGACTAGGTGCGGCTATCAGAAACGGCGGAAAGTATGACGCCAGCTTTTGTCCCGTATATCCTTGGCAGCAGAGAAGTCTCGTAACCGCGCTGGTCGAGTTAGGTAAATGGGTCAAAGAACGTTGCTTGATAGACCCTTGCGCGACTGCCTCATTTGGAGGTCTTTGGGACATTGTCCTGTGGTTGCTTCGACAGCGAGGCGAGGCCACGAACACATCAGCGGACGATTCGACACCACCATTATCCTCGGCGATCTTGGATGGTTATAGCAATGTAGCCAAGCTCCTGATCCACAAAGGCATGGATGTTAATGCCGCACACGGAACCGCTTGGACGCCCTTAATGGCGGCAATTTACCGGCAGCCTGTCGACATGGAGGTCTTCTCCCTACTTCTGGAGAAAGGGGCCGACGCCTCAAAATCTACGTCGGACGGGTGGACGCCACTACTTTTGGCAAGTGAGAAAGGTCGTCCAAACGGCGTCTCCCTGCTTCTGGAGAGATGTAGTGTTGACTTGAACCACCGACATTCCGAATATGGTCAGACTGCCCTGTCCTTCGCTGCTGAGATGGGACATGAGGCCATAGTAGAACTACTACTCTCAGACGCCCGCACAGATACAGGTACACCTGACTTTCTCGGTCGGACGGCAATCTTTCATGCCGCAAGGATAGGGCGTAAGGCCGTTGTCAGCGCCTTGTTAGCACGGCTGGCACCAGCAAATCTACCAGACATTTACGGCTCAACTCCGCTCTCTGCAGCAGCTAGGCTGGGTCATGTTGGGGTAGTGAAGGCCCTACTGGCTGCCGATGCCGCCAGTTTGTCTCCCGATTATCGGGGCCGAACGCCGCTCTGGTGGGCAAAGAGGAGCGGCCACACTGAGATATTTCATCTTCTACTGGAATACTGCCAGCGTAATAAGGTATCGTTGGCTAACGAGACAAGCCCTGAGGTCATTACAAAACTTCAGGAATCATCCAGTGGATATTGCGATATTTGTCTCTTTGGTGTTTCAGATGATTGCGGTCGCTATATTTGTCCAATTTGCATGGGCGGTCACCTTTTTGTTTGTGAAGACTGCTTCGCTTCTGGAGGTCACTGTCTAGACCAGTCCCATGGTCTTGTTCGCAAAGCAGGTTGGAATGCGGCCAAGCGTAGGCATCGAGACTCAATTGACTCGCTGGGTGAGTATAAGCACTTCTAGGTCTTATCCTTTGGCTAATGTTGATGCGGCAGGCTCGTCATCAGAATGGTGATACTGCATCTGGTTTCTAGGAAATCATGTTGTTTTATTAAGTGGTGTGCCCAGACTAGCAACGCTGCATTAATATTACGGTGTTCACGAAGTTCATCGACTACGGGGTTCGGTTTCTTTAAATTGATTAGCTATTCGTTTGCGAGTCATGATTCAAAACGTAGCAGGGAATAATTGCCAAGATAAGAATCTATTACTAGTTAGTCACAAACCAGTTCGTGTAATCAAAATGTCGTCACTTCCAGTCAGTAAATAAGGGTGCTATTCAACATTCCCAAACCAGTTTCCCAAAACCAAAGCAGAACAGCAACCACAAAAACAAAATTGACCTCTGTTCATCACCCGCTCGCATCCGCTCGCGCCTTAGCCGCGACCTTCTGCATGAAATTTCCGACCACCGGATCCAGCTTCAGCTTCGTCCTCAGCATGTTCTTGCTCCCCCTCACCTTGAGACCCTCGATGGTGCGGGCCCGGCTCAGGCCCACGTACGTCTGCCTTCCGTCCCACACGTTGTTCAGATCTACGGTGAGGCGGTCGAGCGAGAGGCTCTGGCTCTTGTGGATGGTCATGGCCCATCCGGGGGCGAGCGGGATTTGCGTTCGCGACGAACACGAGGCCAAGACCACGGTGCTTCGTAAGTCCATTGTTACGACCATGGTCTCGACGTTGAACACGCTGCAGTCCGGGCGGATGACGCGGGTGTCGCCGTTGGAGAACTCGACTATGGGGACTGGGCACGGTTTAACAAAGACGGCCCAAGGTGGCGGGAGCCGCAGCTAAGGAAGTTCCACTTACACAAGTTGCGTGTTTTCTTGAATTGGTTGACCTGCCTGTACTTGTGCATTGCGACGCCATATGCAACCTTGTCACGCTTGTAGTTCTTCTCTTCGGGTTCCTTCGGTTCCTCTTCTGGCTTCAATGGCTCGAATCCAACGATTCTGCCCTGGCTGCCGTTACAAATACCGTTCTCCACATCGAGCTATGGCTTTAGTTAGCATGTGTACTTGAGAAGAAGCTCAGGTGTCTGATGTCGCCTGGCCTAAAAACTAAAGAGGGGTGAGGGTTACATTTGCCAGCAACACGACAGGCATGGTTTCCTTGAGGACAAGTCTTTCTTCGAACCGTTGTTCGTCGCCTTGGGACTGTCCGCTATCAATGCAGTTGTACGGCTGTGGTCGGTGGTGCAGCATATCAAGCTCCCTGTCGTTGTGCTCCCTGACGCGATCCTTTGTCGCAAATAAGACCACGCCATCGTCCACGTTGCGCTCCCGCAGCAGGACATCGAGATCCTCTTCATCGCAGTAGCCCATCCAGATGCTCTGGAGCATCCCTACAAACATCTCGTCTTTTTGACGATGTATCTGGGTCAGATGTATGTGTGGGATGATACGGCACATTCAACGGGATCAACGGACGACGCAGGTCACGTGGGCGAGCATGTGACCACCGCCGGACGTTGTTCCGGCTCCTACATCCACGGCTGACGAATGCCTCCCTAGCTTATAA
Organism: Colletotrichum musicola; assembly: GCA_014235935.1. Lineage (NCBI taxonomy): Eukaryota > Fungi > Ascomycota > Sordariomycetes > Glomerellales > Glomerellaceae > Colletotrichum > Colletotrichum musicola. The sequence goes on from WIGM01001252.1 coordinate 8,420, forward strand.
TCAATCAAGAATCATCATCGCAATCATCATCGCAGTCATAGAGCCCCATACGTGCTTTATGTGCTGCCTCCTTGTCCCTGGGAATCCAACAGTATGTACCTGTTTGACGTCGTAAGCTCCAACTGCGACGTGTGCTGCTAGAGGGTTCAAGGGCACGCACCTAAAGTTGCAATCCTGCCAAACCGGAGAATTAAAAGCCCACTTGTCGCGATCGCTGAACGTGGGGTGCTTCGCATTCCCGCACGTGTACTTCTTATTGACGAGTTTTCTTGTGCGACAAGGAATCGAAATTCCATCCTCGGCGATATACCTCTTCTCTTCGTAACAATACTTGAATGGTTTCACTGGGCCCAGCTGACAGAAGTCGCCCACAGTGATTACCTGGACGCCTCCAAAGGGGCGAGTGTCCTCACGAATCGCGCTGAGAATAAAACTCAACCGTTCGAAGAACAACTGCCTTTCAACCATGCTGATCTCATCAATGATGAGGACATTGGTACGATCCAAGCGCTTGAAGGTGCGAGTAAGTCGCGCCTGTTTGAGAAGCTCCCTATCGGTTTCTCCCAAAGACTCTGGCTTCCAGGCGGCATACGAATGTGTCGTTCTGCCGCCTATGTTAGTAGCCGCTTGACCCGTAGGCGCGAGTAGGTGGACTATTTTCTTGCGGGCCGTGAAATTTCTGTGCAGCGCCTTGACAAGGACCGATTTTCCGCAACCGCCGGATCTGTAGAATCATGAGTCAGTCAACTTGTGGCCGCTTGAATATCACCCACGAGTATACATACCCAGTGATGAAGAGATTGTGGCCCTTGAGTGCAAGATCCAGAGCGCGTTGCTGCTCCGGGCAGAGGGGAAACTCCAGAGGAGGTGGTTCGGGAGGTGGTTCGGGTTCTGGTTCTTCTCCAGTCAAGTCTATGACCTCTCGTTGTTTCTTGTCTCCGTTCAGGTTTGTAACCTCTCGTTGCTTTTTGTCCCCCTTCAAGTCTATGATGTAACAATCGGAGTTATCCGGCACGATATCCGGTCGCGAACTACTGGCATGACTGCTCTCATGGGTACCGAGCTGTTCCTGGAGGCGGAGGCGTTTCCTTGACGTGTCTTCATCTTCAGACTCATCCTCCCACTCCCTAAAGCGCCTGGAAGGTCCGGAATGCTCAGAGGGGGCGGAGCTCTGAGGCTGGAGAGCACGATGAAGGTGCCCGTCTCGGAACTCCAGTGCGACCCCTTCAATGAGGAGCTCTTGCTGGTCTGGGTCAGCTTTCCCGACGATCGGTAACGATGCGTCGTGAAATTGCTTACCGCTTGGATGTAAGACGATGCAGTAGTGTCTGCGATGAAATGCCTGCGTTAGCTGAGACAGCGTTAAGCCGCGCGCAAGGGAACTCACTCTTGTTCGCGCAACCTTTCGTCTGCTCCTCCGCGCCGCCGGTACCGGACCACTCCGTGTAGATGCCGCGTCTTCGATTGTAGGCTGCCGGTCCGCGCAGGGAGTAGACGACGTGGTACTTTGGGGTGGGCCCGCTGTGGAATTGAAACCGGTCGCGATTCTGTTCCGTGGTTTCTTGCCTCCTCAAAGGCCCAATCCGGGATCTTCCCATCGTAAGCGATCTTATCGCGAGCAGGCTTATTCTTTTTCTTCCCCATGTCGTTGAGTTTGGGCAGGTAGACAGTTATTTCTTCGCCTCAAAGGAAAATTGCGACGCGTTTGAACGGGCTTGATGCTTCTCTTCCAGGGCGGACATTTCAGCTAGAGGCCGAACGACGTTGGCGCGGTTGAAGTTTCGGAGCTCCCGCTTAGTCAGCTAGAATGCAATCTCCGACTCCCACAGACAAGCCAGCGCAGTAGAGATTGGAAATGAGAAAAAAACAACAACAAAAACATACAACACCAGGTATTCGCTGGTCGTCACCGACCCAACTACTAATCCGGCCCTCATTGGCTTATCT
>WIGM01001253.1:0-10345 GCA_014235935.1 Colletotrichum musicola
AGAAGCGTCAAGGGTCGGCCCATGGTTGTGCTGGCTGTGCTCAGACTTCGGGTGGTACCGTAAAAGCCACTTCCCCTCTTGTAGAGCCTCTGCGATGATCATCCACTGACAACCACACTTCCGGGACTTCCGTTGTCGAGTACCAGTACCCTCACTTTTACGAGGCTCCCCAAATCGATCACATTGGAAAGTATACCGTATTTTCCGACCTTTATACGAATAACCATGGCGTCGGACCAGGCCAAACCCACTAGTTTTGGCGAAAGTATTGACCCTTTCAAATAGGGATTCTGCTGAAGGCTCTGGGTCGCCCGGGATTGGTGGGTTTGGAATCGTATCGGGTGCAGGCGAAGAGGACTTTTCGGATGGACAGGGTGTTGAAGTGGGCGGTAGAGGACTAGTTGATGGTCGGGCAGATCGGGGTGGGGAGTAAGGTGGAGGAGAATCGGAGGCAACTGAAGTTGCAGCTGAGGAGTGGGGTGAATAACCTATGTACTCTCGGTATTGTCGTACTCGTTCGCATGCTCGAATAGCCTTCTCGGTCAAGGCCCTCTCTTTTCCAATCACCTTTCGAACTATGCTTAATGCAGATGCAAACTCGGCTCGGGTAGGGTCTGGTATTGATTCTGGTTGTTGGTTGTCTGGTTGTTGGTGGTTCTGTTGGTGAGAGGGTAATAGACCATATTCTGGACCAAGTATAGGCATCTTAATCTTTTGCCAGCGTCTATAGGGAGGATACTGAAGAGCAAGCCAAATCTTGTGGTTGTTGTATATCTCGACAGCAGCAGCGTCATACCCCCGGAGCCCATGGGGTTCTGGGATAGACGTGAATGTCTGGGGGTGTGAAGCAAAGATGTTGTCGAGTCCTCCATCATCACTAACCCCATAGTATCGTCCAACACTGGAACGACTACTGCTTGTAGAGGGTACGGGTGATGGTTGGCGGAGGTCGGGCTCTTGTCGTTGACGTTTCTCGGTACGTAGTTGGTCGGAAGGACTCGGACTTCGTGTTCGACGCTTTCGGTTCCGTCGGGGTTCAGGTGATAGATCGGAGATAGGAATAGGTGAAGCCATTGTGGTAAATAGGATATGGTTTGGCCTAAGGGTGATTGATGGATGTTGTTGCGACGCGTCAAACTATCGAGTTAGGGTATGGAGCTAGGGAGCAGAATTGGTGGTTTAGGTGGTGGTACTTGTGGTACGACTGGCAGAATTGGAGTGCACTAACAATAATTTTTTGGCCAATGGGCAAGCGGGAAAGTCATGCCCGGATAAGAGTCATGCCCGTGTATCAATTCTTCATGCCCGTGTATCAATTCCCTTTCTTAAAGGGCTCCTCGTCCAGATAAATACTGACCTGTTATCGACCCTCTTGCTCTCTCGTACTACCCTATACAGGTCCCTAAAGACTTGCTTCGCCGCTAAGAAGCAGTAGATACGCGAGGAGCTAGCTGCTGCTCTAACGTCTATTCATCTTACCTTTAATCTCTAGACGTCTCCTAACGGGTACACAATACTCGGAGTCTCTACCCACTTCATCAGCTCCCAAGGAAAGCTAGAGTAACGGCTCCTCGCCTTGTCCGAGTAGCGAGGACGTCATAGCGGCGAGAGTATCGGCCTCGCACTGGCTACCGTCGCTCGGGACTAGGATATCACAGAGCGGCTCGGTATCCTAGTCTCGGATAACGCCTCGAACAACGACCGGACTATAGAAGCCCTTTACGCCCAGGTAAGCCCCCAGTTTAATACTAGCAACGTACAGCACAGACGAATTCGATACTACGGGCATATCCTAAACCTCGTAAGTAGGGCTTTCTTATACAGCGAGGACAATAACAGCATCGAGCAGGAGTCGCAGGTCTACGAGTCTCAAGGGGACCTAGGTAGCGAGCTCCGACTTTGGCGCTATAAGGGACCCGTAGGGAAGCTTCAAAATATCGTCAAGTAGGTAAGGGCATCTCCTTAGCGAAGCCAGTACTTCAAGGACTATGTCTCGGAGGCGATTAACGATAGGGACGTATACCTCCTCCACGAACAGACGTCCTTTAAACTACAGCTAGTCCTGAATAACGACACGCGCTGGAACTCCACGTATCTAATGATCGAGCGCGCCCTCTAGAAACAGCACTAGATACAGATCTTCCTCGCCGCCAACAAGCTCGAGATAGACCCTCAAAAGCGACTCCCGGAGGAGGACATCATGGATTACGAGGACTGGCGTCTCCTAGTAGAACTGCAGGACATCCTACGGCCGCTATACAAGCAGACACTCCGCACCCAGGAGTGGGCTCTAGAGGGGTCACATAGAGCCCTCTAGGAGATCACTACTAGCGTAGAGTTCCTTCTCGAGAAGATGGAGGTCTGGAAGACTTTTTTCGATGAGGCCGACAGCGACAGCGACGACAACGATACCCTCATAGTACCAAGCCCCAAGGGGCCCCAAACACGGTCACAAGCCCCAGCGCCTACCACAGCCAACTCCCGGACCCAGCAACGGCTCCAGGACATAGACCCGACCTTTGCGGATATAGCACGCCAGCTAGACAAGATAAACGAGCAGTCTCGCCACTACTTTAGACTCTCTGTGACTAACGGCTAGAAGAAGCTTAACACCTACTACAGGAAGCTTGAGCAGTCCCCCCTCTACGCAACAGCGATTATCCTCCATCCCAAGTATAGCTTTGGGTGGCTAGAGGATCACTAGAACGAGGATGCCCGCCAACGGCAGTAGGTTCGCAATACTCGTAACAGTACTCGTCTATTCTAAAAGAAGTAGTACAGGCCGAAGAATACCGCCCTAGTTATCAGCCAGGCTCTAGTACTATTATCGACAGAGTCATCACAGCGGCCTAACGAGTTCGACGACTAGATAAGAGCTAATCGCGTTAAGGAGCCGAAGGTAAAGCTCGAGATCGATCGGTATCTCGAGCTAAAGTCATCGTCAACTCAAGCTCCCATTAAGTAGTGGCTTTCCCATCGTAAGGAGTTTCCTACGGTCAGCCAGTTTACCCTCGATATCTTCACCATCCCCGCCATAGCTACCGACTACGAGAGAGCCTTCAGCCTAGCCAAGTTAACCCTTACATCACAGAGGCACGCCATATCACCGGAGACCCTCGAACATCTCCAGTACCTCAAGAACTAGCTTAACAGGGCCGCCGTTAGCCTTGGAGCGGCGCCCGGGATGCCCTCGGAGATGCTTACGCCCTCGGCAGGTCACAGGACGTCTCCAGAGCCTGATATCTAGGCAGCAGTTGTAGACAACGATAGCATCACGTAGGACCATTCAAATAACCAAACACTTCAAACAAAACAAATACAGAGGCCTAGGATAGTCAAAAAAACAAACGCCTCGTAGCGAGAGCTTCAAATAAACAAACGGGACCCTCGGATTTACTTTGTTTGCTTTGCGGGCAGCGCTGGCGCAGTTCTGCATGGTCCAATCGCCGGCGTTCCCAGCTTTTCATCTTCCGGAATGCCTCCAATTCTGGATCTTTTGTCGGCATGGTCGGTTCAACGGGCAATTTCCAACTCCAAACTTGCAGGGGAGACCAGTTTTGTCCGAAGATCCAACTGGTGGAGGCTGTAGTTGAAAATTGATGATTCGTGGTGTATTGTATTTACAACAAGGCGTTCTCACAAAGTCGAGGGGTCATGAGAAAGTGGAGTCTTGCGAGGAGAGAAACCAGCATCTTTTATATGGGAGTTAATAGCCCGCAAGTGACATGGCGCGCTAGCCTGCTTCGTTCAGGGGCGCGCCCGCGTGGTGTGCGCATCAGACCAATCAGAGAACATAACACAATATACGCATTACTACGACCAATCTGACACATACATTAATACGCGAATTTAATGAACAGGTTTAATAAACAGAAATAAGAACAAATAAACTAAAATGTGACGACTACCTAGAATTACACACCTATACACTCCAAGTGGACCAGGGTCACTGTGCACGGGCCAGAGACCCTAAGTATGGTCTCTGGCCCGTGCACAGGCACAATTGTATTCATCAACTGCACGCATCACATAGACACTGGTCTGTCGTCCATTTTTTCCCATAAGAAACCGTGATTTGTGTACCGTCTAGGATGTCGTGCGCGGCCTTGACTGCAGTAACGGAATGGCCACTCGCACGTATTTGGACGAACTTTGCAGAAGGGCGGCAGGAATGGTTTAGTAGTCTTAAGTTATTGCTAATTTTGACGTACTGAATTTGGTAGACGACTGGTTCGTTGGGGAGGTCCCGCCTGACAAAATCCAACGTCTGGCTGTTATCGAGCGTTTCTATAGGAACAATCTCTCTAGTGAGAAATCTAATAACTTCACCTGCCTAATATACTACTTATCCATCTTTACTCGTTATAACTTGCAGACCTCGTCCTAGGGTACTATAGTCTTTGATACGCGGCATGTAGCTTGAGCCGTTACGAGAGGGGATATTCTCGACACACGTATATCTGCTTTTGTCGCAGAAATCGCATGGCTTTTCATCGAAATCGAGTATCGAGGTAGGGTCGGTGGGCCAAGGTGCTTCCTCCGGCTAACCCCGCGGGCGCGGCTATACTGGGTATTTACTGGACTTAAAGACATTCTGAGTAATTTGAGGTATTGGGCGAAGAAGTAACAGTATCTTATCTTCCGGGGCTTTGTACAAAAGCGTATTGTACAGTTCCTAGTCGAACTTAACGCTACGAAACAAACCGTCCAATGACTGTAGTAGAGCTCCTACTACCGTACATAATAAAGCGATATAGTTATTTACTAGGAGCCGGTGCAAACTATTTACTTCGCTCTCTTCTAAAGAGAACTAGGCATCTAAGTATATACCGAACGGGTTCTTACTATCTAGGAAAAGAAAACACAGCAGCTCCTTGCGCCCACGGCAAAGTCGCATCTACTTAATGCCTTAATCTCGGTGTCTTATTAGGACATCCCTGGGGCAATTCGACTTTTTGGCAATTGCGTCGAGAAATGAACTGTCCGCTCTGAGGCGCCCTTGCTTGGACTGCTCGATGTCACAGGCAAGATAGTACTGGTCGAGACGGATCATGAGTCTCTCGAGATTCGACCGTCGCTGGGACCTACCGAGCGCAGTAAGACGTTGTGTAATGCGATCCTGCAGGTCACCTTGGAAAAAGAGTCTAGTGCGGTCGTTCTTAGGATCCCTTCTGCTGCGGACAAGATCGCAAAATTGCTGAATGACTGGCCGACTGCTAATGGCCATGGAGAGCTTCAAGACTTTGGGGCTTAGGGGATCTCTGGCGTTAATGGAAGGAATATGGCATAGTTTGTCAATCTTAAGTACTTGACTGATCATCTCGTCTAGCTCTGGATGAGGTTGGGACGTCTTCGGTTTCTTGGTCGGCTGCAAGTCTTGTGGCCGCGCTGCCGGCCGTCTCGCGAGCCTCGTCCTCTTCGCGATGAGTTCCATCGCTGCGCCTGGCTTTGGCAAGGGCTCCGAGGGATGGGGCGAGACGACGCGGAAGCCCGGGAGGTTCAGAGGGTATAGCCCACATTGCGTACAGACGGCTAGGTTCGGGGGCATAGCGGGGTCCCCCAGAAGCGAGAAATTGATTGCCGTGGCAAAACACGAAGAGAAGTTGACGACGGTGTGATATTGCCCGGGGCGGATGATAACCATGTCGCCGGGCCCTGCGCAGTGTACGACAAAGTCGATGCCTTCCTCACAGAGTCTTGCGGGACTTATAAAGAGTAAGAGGTGGCGTACGAATTACGCGTATTGGTTTACTTTCTAGTGTTGATGGATGAAAGCCTCGAACTTTGCCCTGTAGTGTTTTGTGACGACTATCTATAGTTTCTAGCTGAAGCTAATGTAGTTGTACGATTAGAGAAATGTGTTGTCGTCGTGCTAGCTGGTGCTGGAGTACTTTGCTCCGATATAGTTGTATGGTGAGTTCCCGCTAGTAATGGCTCCTATGGACGTAAGAGTATCCCTAGGGTGAAGTAAGGATTTAATGTTAGACGTAAGTGGCGGCCTAGTGTAGTATGGTATGGATCCTTTGGGAGGATATTTGGCGATGTTGTCGAGAAAAGCTATTACCTCGTTATCCGACGGCTTCTCTGGCATTGGGGAGAAGTCCGGTAAGGCGAACCTGGTTGATATTGATAGTTTTAGGAATGAGTATCCGGACCCGTTAGGACCTTTGGTATATATATTTCCTAGATGCTTGCGATCCTTTGGCCGCCCGATGCTAGATCTCAAGTTGACCTAATTAACCTCGGGCAGGTTCGTAATCCAGACCTTGCCGGCGAAGTCCTTGTCAATGACCATCTTGGCGATGTTCGGCACAAAATTGACACCTATTTCCTCGACAGTCAGGGTGAACTTAGGCCTGGTCGTGTTTGTTGTGGGTTTAGCTGGCGTGGTCGTGTCGGTCGGCGACTCGCCGTGCGCCTCGAAGAGCGACCCCGCATGTTGCAAAACCCCTTCGACGTCGGGACCCAAATTGGAAAGCGGTAATGCTGCCGTGGATTTCGGGTCTGCCGCCGTCTGTGGTGCTGGGTCTGCGCGGGCTTCACTGTCGTCCGAGCGAGGCCGAGGAGCTGTGGGTGCATCTGCCACTTGCTCCGGAGGCGCCGGATGGTCCGTGGGTGGGTCCAAGTGTTGCCCCGAGGCGACAGACGGCGGCGGGGAAGACAGCGCTGAGCTCGGCGATGCGGCATCGGCAGGCGAGGTCGCTTTGGCAGGCTGTTCGGATGCCTGCGAACCCTCTCTTCGAATTTGCTGTAGTTCAGCAGACAGTCCGGCGAGAAGGCCCCTTAGCTCATCAAGATCCGATGTCGGCTTGGTCGTCATCTGACGGCAGTTGTTGCTTCGGGTCCTCGTTCCAGCATGTGGAGTTGACAGTCGGAGCGCGGAGACAATTTTGTCGACTTGCTGAAGCTTTGTCTCCAACGCGCGGAGCTTGGATACAATGACGTCCATTATACCAGTTCAATTCGTCTGAACGGTGCAACCGCCAGTCTCTGTTTCCGTTGCGTGTACGGGCTGAGTTTGCCAAGACAGGTTCTGTCGCGCGGAAACGTACCGGCTATACGCAAAGGGCGGCTCCCCTCATACATTAAAGCTCTACTCCGTAGCTTGGTACATATATATATACCTAACAGGTTCCCCACATAGAATGGCAGTTTCTTAAAGGATCAATTCTCGCACGTACACCGAATCACTTACTAATAGCTAAGGCACTTTAAGTAACCAGCACCTCGTATATGTGGCTCCAAAGACATGAGGCGTATTTTCTCTACGGTATCACCCATTTGCTTATTCCAGCCAACAACAGCCTGAAATGCCGCCATGGCAATTGCACGTCGTATCGCGCAGGAGACGGCCCCTGAGGACGCTACTCAAGTATTCGCCGCCGGAACGCGTCGCATTTACAGCTTTTTATTGGATGCATCCACAAACTGTCCCATATTGATGTACCGAGGTACTCCCAAGATCTCGATGCGTTCCCCAGCCCCACGACAAGCCCACCAGCGTTCCGTCGAGATACGGCCGTCCCTATACAACCATTGGCTGACCCCATTCACGGCCCCACTCCATGCCAATGCTGCTGATTCCTGAAAGACGCATATGCACTTCCAAAGTGGCAATACCTGCGTTCCCATTGTGGTCAGCAGCGCGTTAGGGCTTGCAGAATGCAAGCATATCGACCACGAAATGGACGTACTTTGGTCACTAATCTAGCCCAGGCGAGCCTTAACCGGTTACAAACTTGCAGCATGCAAGTTGCAAATAAGTGCAGGTGTTGGATTCCCAGGGACAAGGAGGCAGCACATAAAGCACGTATGGGGCTCTATGACTGCGGTGATGATTCTTGATTGATTGTAAGCTAGGGAGGCATTCGCCAGCCGTGGATGTAGGAGCCGGAGCTTCGTCCGGCGGCGGTCACGTGCTCGCCCACGTGACCTGCGTCGTCCGTTGATCCCGTTGAATGTGCCGTATCGTCCCACAGCAGGAGAGGTTTCACCAACGACGGTGAAGAGTTGGCTAGCTGAGCCTTTATGATGTCGCCAGTTGTAAAACCTGAGGTGGAATAAAGAGTGGAATTGCTGGTTGCACCTGTATCCAAGAAGTCCGCCCTCCGAAGTGCATGTTGATCTCGAATCAAGTTGCAACCTTGACCTAAGTTGCCACGTCACTTGATCTAGACGCCTCCGCGATACCCTACATAATGCAGCCAAGCCTATTTTTGGTCCATGTTACTGTAAGCAAGGCTTGCGATGGGACGTCCCTGTATGCAATATGTCGGAACAGCGGGGTATGACATGCATGGGAAGCATTGGAATCTAGTGTGGTCCTCTGCACGTATGTGGACGTTGTATCGGCGACTCCACTTGACATTGCGGACCGGTGGCGTCTTGACAGATCATCAGTATGGCCATTAGCAGCATAATGAAATGTGGAATAAGTTTAGTTAGTTGTATTTCTTTGAGTAATCTGCTGGTCCTGCAGTAGATCTATACACTTCCTGTGGAGGAGCATGGTAGACCGAGGTCACGTGACCGCGGTCTGAGGCCCGTGCTCTCCTAGCTCCAGGGCATCTCGATCCCTAGGCGGATTAGCCGCCTAGGGATCCCTCTCCTTCACACATCATCACAATCAACCACACATAGGCCACATGTGCCTCAACACTTCCCGTCTACATATCGCCCTACTAGCACCCACTGTTAGTACGGCGCTGGGCCCTACACAGCAATACTAACTGCCTAATTACAACACTTACGTACCCAAATCTCTTACCTGCGATAGCCTCACAGCTAGCCGCGGGCACCCTTGTTACGACCCGCTTTGCAAGGATAACAGTTGACCGACCCACTTGCGAGTCGGGCGGCTATGACATGATATTTGTATTGCACGAAGACGGGAGCGATAGGGACTCACTCCGGGACGGAAGAACTATGGTACAAGTCACGTGGCGATAAGATAAAAGATTAGATCCGTACGCCAAGAATACGGAGGCCGTCCTTGGCATATACGGGAGCCGTACGAACAAGGAACGGACCCCGTCAGGATCAGGAACGGTAACAAGACAGTGAGTACTGTCCAGTACTTGTATATATTATGACCTGAGCCCGGCTCATGGTCATACTTCCATAGCTCTTCAGCAGTCAACTTCGTAAACATTCTTCGGAATACTTTCAGCTTACCTTCACTGCGAATTACCTTGTTGAGTCTGAGACTGATCACCTTAGCCTCTAAAAACTTGATCAACTACAGCCTACGACACTACGACTCAGTGCCACGATACTGTTCTACCGCGTCAATCCCCAGCTTCTGTTAGCAGACCCTACTGTCGGATAGCTGACCGTAACAGTATAGGCCCAGCGGGGACATCTTGAACACATTTCTGTATCGGCGTCCGTGGAACGCGGGTAGCCGTTAATCGCGCGATCTGCCAAGAGCAATTATGAACTTTTGTCGGCAGAACGGCCGGCTAAAGTAGCATCGCAGGTTCCAATTACTGATTGCGGCAATTTGACCGACGCCTACCTATCCTTGACATTGCCCTTTTATCACATGCACCTGTGAGTCAAGCGCTGGTGATCAGGGTTCCCCTTTACCACGTCAAAGGCATCTCCGAGGATCTGACTGAAACCGACCCAGGTCATGCTCGGGTGTACCGGCTTAGCCGACCCCGACTTCAGCCCATTGTCTCCACGAGACCCTTGCGGCTCCATCTGCAATGGGCACTCACCTAAGCTTAATTTTATCTGATTGATCTAATCAGATCAAGTGTTCATGCAGCATCACGGACGGTTCCCCAATGAAGAACCATTGCGACGGGCAAATGGCCTGATGTGATCGTGCTCGGCGCAGGTGGGATGTCAATACGAGGTCGACCTCCGGTGCTGATATCCGAACATCGGCGAGTCGCATCGCAACACGAATAAAAAGTTGCGTTGTTCCTACATCTTGGCTCTCCTCTGCTCTCATCAACCATCCGTCACTCGTTCAGTCGTTCTTTACTGACATCGGCTCCTGGCAACATGTTTTCCAGGCTTCTCGTCGTCGCTCTCACGGCGGCAGGCTTGACTGTCGCCAGAGACCTGCCTCTGCCTAAGTCGAACTCGGGCATGGCATCGTCCTTCTTGGCACCGACGCGTTATATCGTCGAGTTCTCTGCCGCCGGCTCCTCCAAGTTCAGGAAGCGTGATGGCTCTCAGGTATTTCCACATTTTCTTTGGCCTCCCTCGCCATAACTTTGCCGCCTAGTCCGTCCAGTCTTCCAACTTGAACCGCCTCCCCTTGCTTCGACTTACCCCTCTCAGGACACCGAAGGGTTCTACCATGCGGTGAAGCAAGCAGGTGTTGAGGTCA
>WIGM01001254.1:0-10325 GCA_014235935.1 Colletotrichum musicola
TCAACAAGGACCCATGGCGCAACGGTAGCGCGTTCGACTCCAGTCCGGTGTCATCGAAAGGTTATCCGTTCAAATCGGGTTGGGTTCAATACCCTTTGCATCTCTTTTGCTTTTGCCAGGCCTGAAGATGGTCGAGAAATGGTTTGGTGATGTTTGGAGGTGGTTGAAATGATTTGTTTTTGCAGCCGGCGTATTTCGTGTTTTGGCTTTCCCTGAAGCGGGTCCTGCAACTCAGGAACCCACGCCAGACAACTGCCGGCAGCTGGCAGTTAACCTTGACTTGTATTTTTGGACTTGGTCTCGACTGGCACTGCAACCAACCCTTGAGACTCCGAAGCAAGTCTCGACAACCGAATCTACGTAGTGCGAACCCGGAAACGGAATTGTTATGATACCTGAAGTCATGTGAGTCAATTGAGCCCCAATTTCGCAGCGAACGCAGGACCTACTCACCCACTCAGTCTTGAGAGTCGCCGCAATCCGCTTATAGACTTGACCTGTGACAAGTACGCAGGCAAGTTGATCACGAGTGGTCTAAAACAAATAACGACTGGGTGGACGCTAAGTTCGAATACTGAATCAATTTACTCAAAGCAGACGAGCTGAGTGCCAGGAAATATCTTGAGTGGAGGCTTTGCAAAACCCGGCGTAAGACCAACATTTGCGCTACTGTTCCTAACCCGCCATCATAACTGTTCGCTTCCAAAAGGAAATCGTCAAGGGCATAGTCATAGACGACCTTCCTGGGCGTCTTGTCGCAACCAATCAAACTCCCCAAACCTGGAGCATCCCACAATATCAACCAACAGAAACTCACGCTTCCTTGCCACCGCCCTTCACCGGCAACAGAGGATACTTGGGCAAGTCCCACCCTTTGATGTCGTCCGACTGAATGTACTGGACCAGCTTGTCGACGCGCAGCGTCGTGAAGAGCCACACGATGGCATAGAAGACGGAAACGCCCCACGCGGACTTGGGGTACAACCTGGCAGGCTTCAGCGGGATGTTCTGCACCGTCTTCATGAACGGGCGCATGGCGCGGTCGTAGGCCTCGAGCGCCGCAGCCACGCCGGCCTTGCCGTCCGCCCCGGAGCAGTGCTTCGATATCTCGCCGGCCAGGACGTACGCGCCGACGAAGGCCGACGTCGTGCCGCACCCCGTCATGACGCTCGGCGCGTACGCCGCGTCGCCGAGCAGGCCGACGCGGTTCTTGTACCACTTGTCCATCCGGACCTGTCCGATGTGGACGTTGTAAAAGTCGTCCGAGACCCCGCCGGCGTTCAGGCCGTCGATGAAGCGAGACACCTGCCAGCCCGCGTCCTTGAAGAGCTCGGTCCACAGACGCTTCTGCTGCTCGACGTCGCGGCTCTTCTGAGACTCCTGGAGCGCCCTGTCCGTCTCCTTGTCCTGCGGCACGATGCTGAAGTAGACCTGCGACGTCTCCGGATTGTCGTTTCTGATCATCATCATGCGCTGCCCGGGAACGATGCAGACATTGGCAAAGTTGTCGTCGGACTTGATCCTCGGCACCGTGTAGAAGGCCATGTGCAGGTCGAACGGAACGAAGGGGTCCTTGGCGCCAGGCCCAAGCATGAGCCGCCGGGTCCTCGAGCTCTGCCCGTCGGCCCCCACAACGAGATTGAACGTCTCCGACGTGCCGTCAGACAGTCGCACCGTTACCGACTCGTCATCCTGATCGAACTCTTCAACGGTCTTGCCGAAGACGTACTTGACGCCGAGCTCCTCCGTCTTGTCGAACAACAGACGCACGAGGTCCCCGCGCATGATTTCGAACTCCGATGTGAGACTCTGCCTGCCGACGCCGGACTTGTTTGCTCTCAGTATCGCCTGCTGCTTGCCGTTGCTGTCGATGAAGCGGACGCCCGCCTCGTCGACGCCGAGGGCCCGGACTTCGGGCTCCAAGCCCATGAGCCGGACGACTGACACACCCTGGCCGCGGAGGTCGATTTGCTGGCCCTGGGCCCGGAGGGTTGACGTTCTCTCGATGATGGTAACATCGTGACCGAGCTGTGCGAGCCAGAACGCAAGCGCGGGGCCGCCAATGCCACCGCCCACAATGAGAACTTTGAGTGACGACATGGAGGAGATATAACTATGAGATGATGCAATGGGGGGGACTTTCTAAGTGAGACTGATAGAGTTGCGCTCAATTTGAGGATGAGAAACTCGACTGACCAGGCCTGCTGGGCAGATCAAGTAAAGATATAACACAAAAATGAACAGAACGGCGAGCCTGCACCTCGCGCCTCGCCCCGATGAGTTCGCTACGCACAAGAGATGGTGATGCCATCGGCGCGTAGAAGAGAGCCCCTCGGAGGTGGGCCTGGGCCGAGTCCGAGCCAGTTCGGGCTTTACGAGAGGGCGCTGTAGCACTCGTGACGTCAACAGTCGGATCCGAATGCCGCGCTGGCCACTAGGACCTGGTGCAAGCCGGTGCCACAGCAGGCCGTCAGCAGGCTAGTAATGATTGTTCGCATTGACCTCGAGCGGCGGCAGAGTCAAGTGGTGTAGCGGGATGAAACGCTTCGGATAGAGCAACAAAGACCCGACTCGGCCGCGAGAAAGCCGTCGGCCTTCGCCTGCAAGTCCGGGTGGGAGCCGCAGCAGCTGGTTGTTCGGTCTATCCTACGGAGACGGTTGCTGTCAATACGCCGAGTATGTGGTAACTCGGGACACTATGAAACGGGTTTATTCATGTGATTCTGCCTCGTCATCACCTTTCCGCAGGAGACAGCAAAGCCACGCGGAGTCAGCTGTGCGAAGGCGCCGGAACCAAGATTGAAACCAATGTATACGACCATGAAGAGAGTTGTGCGCTTTCTGAAAACCTTTGGCCTCATATTCTGGCCACAGCGTGTTTAAGGAACATGTCGTCTTCAACAACAATCAATGTATTGTTGACTACACTTGAGGAGATTTGCAGTAATGACTATATATTACGCACCTGCAATCCCCATCTCTATTCCGAGTCTGGTCCCAGTCAGTCGTGTCACGCCTCTACCAGAAGAAAAGCGCCATGGCCAAAAGCCAGAACGTTGCGATCCCTTTGTCGACAAACGGAGAGTTGCTCTTACCTTCAGACTCGGAGGACGACTCTTGCTCATCCAGACGCTGTTGGGTGATCAAAAACGACTGCGGGAACCACTCGGGGACGGCATCGGGCTCATTCCCCCCCGCGCTTCCCACGGCAATCATGTGGCTCAGGGCCCGCCCGCTGAGCCACGCAAAGGTCATGCCCTCCCCGTCGTAGCCGGAGGCAACCCACTCGCCTCCCGATGCCGCATTTTTCGCCGGGCGCGTGGTGACCGTCTCGGGCAGGCGGCCCACGTAGGGTCGATAATCGGAAGAGCGGCTCTCGATGCCCACCCAGACACCCTTGATGCGGCCCGGCCACACGTCGCCGTCCTCGGGCTGGGGGAAATCAGTCCTCTCCGAGCCCCAGTTCTCGGCTCCAAAGTAGTTCGGGAGCGCTCCGTTTAGGTACGCGGCAGTGCTGTGAATCAGCGGGCCGCTGTCGCTGAAGAAGCTCGCGTTCGCGGGATTTTCCACGTCGTCGTCCCAGAGAACCCCCGGGCCGCCGCCGAACATGAACTCTCCGTTCCGCGGCAGCTGAACGGCGTAGTCAAAGTTGGACTCCAGACCGTTGCGAAAGAGAGTCCAGGCACGGCCGCCCGGGAGACTTCCGTTACCGGCGAGGGAAGGCCACTGTCCTGCTCTGGGCAGACCGCTACCGCCAAGCTGCGCGCTCATGTGGAGCAACTCGCCGCCAATGACCCCGCGAAAGCCAGGAACGAGATGCGGAACGTAAGCGTTGGTCGCATGGACGACGTTGTTAGTCAGGATGTCGCCCCTGGACGTTGAGACCTTGTAGTTGAACGGGACGGAGGGATCGGTGACGGAAGACACGTTGTGGGCGGCGGTGTTCGTGTCCAGGGTGAAGTTCTTGTTCTCGTCGAGAAGGCTCTTGAGTGCATGAGTGACAAAGCGATAGGCCCAAATGGCACCGGACATCTTCTGGCTGCCCGCCATGGCTCCAACTGTCTCGTGAAGAAAAGATGTCTGCCGCTGTTAGCTGCGTGGACCTTGTGTAAGTTGCTCAAAATCTTGGCATCTCTGGTATCTACCTTGCGAGCTTCGTCCTTCTCCAGAACGGTGAACTCCCGGGCCACCTCGGGCAATTCCTTCTTCAGGTCTTCGTGCATCTTGACAACGCTCTTCCACTCCTCCTCGTTGAAGAACGCATCGATGCTGTCCACGGTACGAGCCTCGGCAGCCTGCCGCCCCTCCTCCGGCAGGGAATTGGCGGCCGAGAGCAGGGCCTCGACGTGGGCAACCTGAAACTTTGTGATCTTGACCGCCTCTTCATCCGAGAAGTCTTCCTTGAAAGAAAAGTGATCCAGGTAAGGCGCGGGCCTGATCTGGCCGCCGTTGCGCCCCGTCGCACCAGAACAGGCCTGACGGGCCTCGACCATGGCGATTCTCAAGGGGCGGGTGCCGTTGTGCTCTTTCAAGAGATGCCAGGCAACGCTGGTGCCCGTCAACCCGGATCCGATGATGACGATGTCTGCCTCCGCGGGGAGCTGCTCGGACTGATGGTCGGCGATGCCCTTCAGGGGCGGGATCTGCCAGTAGGATATGCTGGGGTTTGTGTTCGGCACCCCGGGATCCTGGGAAAGAACCTGGGAAAGAAACATCGGAAGAAGCAAAGGAATGACGGCTGGAAGCCTGGATTTCATGGTGTGTGAGAATATTAGTCGAGCGTCTGGTTGCAGCCAAAAGAGGGTGTCTGGCATCCCAAAGCCGGTGCTGGAAGCTCATATTTATCTCAAAAATACCGAGCTAAACCACGTCGTCGGTACATATTTCCGAGGAGTTGATTGAGGCGATTGATGATATCTTTTCTCTGGAAGAGATTAGCATCTCACAACTGGCGCTGGTACGCAGGAGAGGGCTCATATTCATCTCAGACTACCTATCTTGAGCACATCGTCGGTGCGTATTTCCGAGTAGTTGATTGAGGTGATCACTAACATCCCTTTTCGGAAAGAGTTATAGAGCCCCGGGCGCCGCGGCCCGCGCCTGGGCCCCACAATATCGTCACCGAACCGATTGTGGCACTCCGGAGTACGGCCGCCACGCCTGTCCGGGGTCCCCGCGTCAGGGAGCCTCTAGTCCGTAAATGGATAAAAGATAGGCAAACACCACACACACTGCCTCCCTCGATTTTTTCTAAAAGGGGCTACAAAGTAGCAGACTTTTTTCTTGAGTTTTAAAAAAACAACACTGCCTCCCTCATCTCGCCATCCTCACACGCTCAGCTTCAAGGCTTTGAAGATACCGACAGGAGGCCGGAACAAAAAGTCTGGGGATCTATTCTATCGATTCTCTGGTAGACGCCCGTTCAATGCAACCACCATCGTCATCTTAAGCGACCACATCTACGGATATCATTAAAGTGCAGTCCGTTGTCATAACGTCAGTCTCTCTCCTTGATCCTGGCCTGGCCGTGGCACCTCCCAGCCCCCAAAAAAAGCACCAAGGGAATCGTTTGAATCCCGTTCATCCGTCATTTAATACAGTCCATGCCGACCCCACAGAACCCCAGCTCCCTCTACGTACTATCATGCTTTGCAATCAGTCGCGCTTGTAATAATCTTGCTGCTGCTGCACTTTGTCGTCTCTGACGCCGCCCTGGACTCCGGCCTCGCCATGTACGTGCTCGTGGGCCCCCCAGAACTGCTCCCTCTCCTTGAGCAGCGCATCCGCCCACTCCTTGGTCTCGGGCAGGGTGAACTTGGTGGCCACGTAGGCGAACTCGCCGAGGTCAAGCTTTCCCTGGCCGCGCTTCTCGTACTCCATCATCTGGAGGAGCAGCTCCATCTTGTCGAGGTCGTGGACGAAGTGGCTATTTAGCGTCTTGGAGTCCTCGTACTCCTGCCAGATCTCGCGGATCTCTGCGCCTGCCAGGCCGCCGTACACGTTGCCGAGCAGGCCCTTGGTGATGTAGTCCATCGTCTCCGCCTCGCGTCGGCTCTTCTCGGGCTTGGGGACGCCGTCGACGGGCGTGATGTCGCCGACAAGAGATTCCGCCATGTCGTGGATCAGGCACATCTTCATGCAGCGGGCGAGGTCGACGCGCGACGCGAGCGCGGGCGGGCAAAGCATGGACAAGAGCGACATGCGGTACATGTGGTCGGAGATGGACTCTCCCCTGTTCGAATCGGAACGTCAGCCAGAGCTCTTGGACGGCTGAACCATATATAGCCTTGTGTAGGTTTACGCACCTCTCGATACCGAACCGGCGCCAGCCCTCGCGTTTCGTCGTCTTGAGGCGCTCGAGCATGTGGAAGTAGGGGAGCGGTGTGCTGGGGTTCTCAGGGGCATCGGTGCCGGAGGAGGCCTTCAGAGCCTTCTCCACGGTCCACGTTCCCTCGACCTTGGGAGTCGGAACGTAGCCCAAGTCTAGCACGAAGTCAGCACAAGTGGTTGGCAACCGGGCGAGGTGCGATTGCCAACTTGCCCTTGATGTTGGGCTCGCCATTGGTGGGGACACCGTTGGTACCGTTGGTACCGTTTGTGCTCGTGGGCGACATGTTTGGACCGACGGAGAGCGCGTGTCGACGAGAATGTGCAGACTTTCGGTGTGTTGGGCGCGGTGTCGCGAGTCGCCAAATCGATTTGGACGGAGGAGAGTTGCGGTTCGGCGGGGCAGAGCGCGCTGCACTGGGTGAGTGGAGGGGGAAGAATCAGCGTCGGCACTATCGTGGGGTCGCGGCGGTCAGTAAGTACTGCGAACGGCGCTAAGTCGGAATGTTGAGGCCCGATAATACCACATACCTACCTGAGAGGGAGGCAGGTGCAAGCAACGCGACCCAATTGATATCAGGAATAGAGGAAGAGAGAAGGAGCAGAGGGGTGGAGAAGAGGCAGGAGGGAAGGCGCGTGGAAAACAATTATGAGGCCCAAGTGGAAAGAAGTCCGGACAACCGGCAGGAGGGCAAACAGAACAGTACAATACCGTGACGACGGTACAGTTAAAGTCTCTTTGGTCCCGCTCTTGCTTGCCCTGGCCCGTGTTTTGTGCCAAATCCCAGCTGCGAAGAAGGAGCATCCCAGTTGATGTCATTGCCCTCCCTCCCTTGACTCTTTGAGTGACCAGCCCTGCGCGATAGCGATACGGTGACCCTGGCAGCAGCGTCCAGTGTCCAGGCCTGCCATCTCTCAGAGCACAGTGGTTAAGCGGGTACCTATGTACGTCTGTCCAGGTACGTACCGGAGCGAGATCGGACCCACCTTGGGGGAAACCAACCACTCAGGTAAGCCATATTTGCGATCGCTTGCTCTCCTGTACACACTGCACTTCATGGTCTCTTGACTGTAATAGAAGGCAAACAACCTGCCCGAGGAAGCGCGTGGTCCTCTTTTCCCTTTGCACTCGCGTCACGACGGCAGGTGGTTGTCCATTTCACCTTTAATCCATCGTGGGACGCGGGCTGGAACCAACTTTTCCAAGTCGACACTACTTTATCCGCGGCGCCGCCGAGCGGTGAGCAGACAAGTCTACCTACCGTAGGTATTCTACTGATACCCCGTATACTGTACCCAGGTAGATGATCAAACCTTTGTTAAGTTCTGAACAGCTTCCTCATTCTAAACTAGGTAGTGCCTCAATCAACCACAATGTAGGCGCCGTTACTAGCGCAGAACTAATCAATAACGCAACCTCCTAAAGATTTCTAGACATGTCGTCCGGACGGGAACCCAGTGATCTCTCGTCAAGGCCAAGGAAGACTAGATTCAGGGATGGCAACCATGCTGTGCCAACTGCGTGATATTGCACTATAGCTACCGTGCTACTGTGGGCGGGTACCGTAAAGTCTTGGCCATCTCCAACTTACCAGCTTACCTACCTACGTGCCGACCTGTGTGCGAATCGGATCAACCTACAACCGCGGTTTGTGGTCGGCACTTCCTACGCCGTCGGTTGAAAATAGGCCCGGTCGTGCTTGTGCTCTCGTCCGTTCAAGTAGGGTCCTGCTTTATGACAATAGAATTAATACCAATAAGCTTGTTCGGACCAACACTATTTTGCATTTTTCCTTGCCGTCACTGCCGTATACTGCCCTGGGTGCTTGCACAAGTAGGTAGCGGTTCGAACCGTGCGTCAGGTACGTGAACTCAAACGCCTGAATGTCTCTAGACCGAACTGCCCCCAGCAGGAGCCAAACTCTGGAGGAAAAGTATGTCGCTGTACCCCGGATTGTTAGTGACGTACTTGGTGACCATGGTCGTGAGGGGGCGGGGTGGAATGACATCCAATGCATGTGTCTGTGAGGGGAAATTGTGGACCTCTTGCAGGCCCGGGCCTTGCGAACACCACCAAGGCGAGGCACGTACATACATAATGTGGCAGAGTACAGACCAGGGGATCTCTCCGAGGTGGGATGATGGGATGGAGGATTGGCCGGCCAGCATCATCATGCGCGGGCCTCCAGGGTTGCAGTCTGCTTCGCATCCGAAAAAGAGGGGAAATCGGACGGCCGCGGTCATCTCCATGGTATATTAAGACGGTGGGCCATTGCCAAAAGGCACGAGGGGGCCCGCCTCCCCTTCGCTCACTTCCCGCGTCGATTACTCTCGTTATTCGAGTTCCATCCATCAACGATGAGGCTTCTGGATGCCCTCGCCAGGGCAGTTCCTCTGCTGGGCCAAGTTGCGTTGGCTTCCTCGGCCGGAGACGGCAGCCAGGCTCCCCAATTCCACAACTCGGCCCGCCACGCAGCTGCCGACCCCTACGTCCTATTCGACTCCAGGACCGCGCAATACTACGCCTACTCAACCGAGGGGGCGGACGAGGGGTATCACTTTGCGATTTACATCAGCCCTGACCTCTCAACATGGCGCAAACATCCCGGCGGTGTGCTGAAGGCCTGCTACGATGATCAGATGAAACAGATTGACGGTGGTCAGGCCTGCTGGGCGCGAGACTGGCAGTGGGCGCCAGAGACTTACTACAACGAGAAGACCGGCTGGTATTTCTTCTTCTTTGCCGCGCGTCTGCGCGAGGACTTGGCCAAGGACCACTTCCGATATTCCGACTTCGAGGAGCCGTCAAAGTTGGGCGTTGCCATCTCTCGGTCGCCCACAGGGCCCTTTGAGGAGATTCGCTCAGAGCCCATCGGATACTATCCCTTCGATCCCGACTACCACGACGTGAATCTCATTATGGATGCGCAACAGATGCTGCCGCCGCAAAGCCTCGAGCAGGGGAAGACCGCCCCGAAGGGCACTTACATCCCCACCATCGACCCGAACATCTTCTTCGACAGAGATGGGCGCATCTACTTGTACACCTCTCGAAACGCCTATCGAAACTGGAACTGGGACGAGAAGCTCGGCAAATACATCGAAGAATCCAACATCATCGTCGTCGAAATGGACCGCCGCTGGTGGGACGATCCCCTCGCAAGGACCATGCCTGAAATCGCCGATTCGCAGATCAACCTCCATACCGACGGCGCCCCTGCCTTACCCTGCAACATCACGTCCTACAACGGGACCGGGGAAATAGGAAACCCCCCTCGCAAGGACGGCTGGAAGACGGTCATCTCGTACGGCGCCGACCCCCAGGAGTGGGAAAACTTCCACGTCCAAGACTACCAGAAAAACAACGGCACTAAGAAAGACCGCCGCTGGTCCGAGGGAAGCACCGTGATCCGGCGCGCCGGCAAGGACGGCACGCCGGTCTACCTCCTCACCTACAGTGCCAACAACTATGAGGCCTCCAACTACGGCGTCGGCTTCGCGACCGCCGAGTCTCCCTTGGGCCCGTTCCGCAAGTCCGCCAAGAACCCCGTCCTCTCCCAGGCCCCAGACGCAGAAATACCCATCTACTCGACGGGCCACGGTAGCATCGTGTCGTCTCCGCCGCGCAACCCGCGGGACAGAGTCGGCGCGCAGGAGGTCACCCATCGCACCCCCGACGGGGCCGAGCTCTTCTACGTACACCACGCGCGCAACGACACCACGCGCGACAGGTCCATCTACACAACCCGCATGCAGCTCAACGAATCCGCCGTCTACTTCCGCTCCGACGACGCCATCACGATGAGCCTGACCCCGCTCGACCAGCCGCTTCCGAAGAACACGTACCCCATCCAGTTCGACGTCAACTGCCCCCGGAGTCGGTACGCAGGCTCCCAGTTCGAGGTTCGCGTGTTTACCAAGTCCGGTGCGCCGTTCGACCTCACCGAGGGCTCGAACCGAGTCATCGCTCAGCCGGAGGGCATAGAAGCGACTTCGAT
>WIGM01001255.1:0-10228 GCA_014235935.1 Colletotrichum musicola
GGGGGGGGGGGGGGGGGGGGGGGGGGGGGGGGGGGGGGGGGGGGGGGGGGGGGGGGGGGGGGGGGGGGGGGGTGGAGTATGTGCCTTCTCAGTCCGGAAGTGAAGTATTTGTACGATGTCCCGGGGGATAAGCGAGAGCGTGCCTTCCTTTTCAGAGGCTGTTCAGGTGAATTTCGATGAGTCTGGTTCCTAACTGCCTCTGGTGGTCGTTCCTGCCGTTTCGTGCAGTGCAGATTCAGGTGAGAGGAGGAGGACCCACTTTAACTTGGGTCAAGTAGTGCGTCGGGTGAGGAAAGACCGGCCCAAAAAGTTTCCAGCAGTCTGTTCCAAGGTGAGGTGACGATGCCGGTAGGTGAATGAATCAGACGGGGAGATGTCTGTCCTGTTGCCCGCAAGGTATCACGCTCGTGGGTAGGCCAGCAGTCTGAGAGTGGGATGGTTGGTCGAGATATGTTTCCGGGTTGGATCGTTCTCTCTTTTGTCTCGTCGAGCAGCTTCCAAAGCCTCTCTCTCACACACTCTATCTCCAAGTCTCTTCTTCCTGTCTGTCTAGAAGGACCTAAACGATCGAGGTAGCAGATCGGACTGTCAGAGCGCCTCGTCTGGGTCCGTCGACGGATACGGGGATCTCAAAGAGCGACACGGGCAAGACGGAGGAGGAACCAACAACAACCCAAGCCGCGTGTGTGGGATGCTGGGGAGGAAGAGGAAGGGTCGAGGGCGGAAGGGTCAAACAAAGGGTATTATACAGAGATGAAAGATGACAATGGGAACTCAAACCATTGCGCGGACCAATTGGTCTTTTAAAATAACAATGACCCAAGGGAAGAAGTGATGATGAGGTCGTCCGAGGCAGGCAGGTTTGGGGGACGAGGAGCAGGGTAAGGATATATAGCCAGATGTGGTGGGTGCCAGGCGTGCATGGGGTACCTTATGCTGTCTAAAGAGATGCGCCAATGCATCGAGACGGTAGTGGTCCTCCTCTCCATCCAAACAAGGC
Organism: Colletotrichum musicola; assembly: GCA_014235935.1. Lineage (NCBI taxonomy): Eukaryota > Fungi > Ascomycota > Sordariomycetes > Glomerellales > Glomerellaceae > Colletotrichum > Colletotrichum musicola. Next base: position 1,001 of record WIGM01001255.1, read on the forward strand.
AACAGGTACTTGCTAGGTTTGGCATGGGATGCGTCCAAAGTCATGTAATGGATGTGCAGAGTGATTTCTGTCTAAGATTGTGGTCCTGCCAGTACCTCGTCTAGTCTGCCACATCCTCGACTTTGGACTTTGTTAGCTACAACGCGCTCACAGAAACACATGCATCACGTTCGTCTCTGTGTAGTACGTTGTAACTTGTAGGGGTTTTTGGGAGGGGGGAGGGGGGGGAAAGTGGAGGGGAGGGGGAGGAGGGGAGGGGCGTGGTCGGCGGTTGTATCGGGGGTGGGAAAGCGGAAGGCAGGGGTGGGGGCGTGTGGGAGTGCACGCCAGTTGAAGAAAAAAAAAAGGCAAGAGGCAAAGAGGCGTCAAATCGACAGCTCTCTCCTACCCAGACCCCGGCAGGGGCTTTCCACAGTACAACGGCGGTACTTGCGCGTACTTGGAGGGGAAGAATCCACCATCAAGCTGCAGGTATCTTTTCGCTCTTATGGAAATGCCCGCCCGCCCTCATTCTTACTCTCTCTGTCTACCTAGTACCTACCTAGGCAGGCAGGCTGCCTGCCCGCCCGCCCGCCTTCCCAGCCTGCCGTCTGCTCTTTCTCGGTACTAGTACCACCACAACTGTCACCACCACAACTGTCACCACTACCTCCACCACCAGCAATGCTGTTTTTTTTGGTAGGCATCAACTGTGGCTGTGGTTATGGTGATGGCAGTTGTGGTTGTCGTGGTGGGTGTAGAAGGGTAAATAGATATGTAATTGTGCCACTACCGCCCTCGCCGTTTCATATGCCTCTATCTGCTGCTCGTTGTCTCTAAAATGGGCTGGACTGACGGCCAAGCTTGGATTTGGCCTTGAACTGGGGCTACCTTGCCTTGCCTGTGTACCTAGTGGAGGTACTCAGTGCCACCCGTCATGGGGGTGTAGATGGGGACCAGAGGGCAGAGGCTGGCTATTGTGGCTCCGTGTTGGGACGACGCTTCTTTAGCAGCCAGTGAGATAGATAGATACCTTGGCCAGTACTCCGTAGTGTACAGGTATCGGTCCATAGGTTAGGACCTCCCCCCAAAGACGCATCGCATCGGCTTGCCATCAGCACTTGTAAATAGTAGCGCCGCGATACAGTCTCGTTTCCCATCGTGTCCATCGCATCTGCCATGCTCTCTCTGGCTTGCATCGTAGAGTCATCTCTCCCATTGTCCGCCGTCCACCGGGACGAGATGGCCACGGAAGCAGGTTTGGGGGCCATCTTGTGCCCTGACTTGCCCTGCCCTCCCCCATGTCGTCCGTGATCCATTCTTGGCTTCAACGATGGAGTCAACCACGCAACACGGGCCATGGCAGTCCTGGACCCCTCGATCCTCAGCAACTCGCTCTCCGCCGCGCCTTGATCCTGGGTGGAACGAAACGACACAACAGGTACACTAAGCAGCCAGAAGCGGCTGGAGCTGCTGGTCCCTGCTCTTCGCTCTTACCTTTCTTGTTGGCCCCGTACCATGCGCCGTCGACGGCGACTGGGGAAGCGCAAATCACAGGGCGGAGGCGATCTGGTGGGGAGGGAGCGAGACGACCGCCGACTGTGGAGGCTACCGTGAAGACTGCCAACTGGAGAGGGGCAGCGAGGACGAGGAGGCGACGACAGGCGACGAGAAGGAAGTGGTTAGCAGTCTTTTTCGTTGGATGGATGATGGTACTTGCCAGAGCCTAGTGTAGCGCGCGAATAACGCCAAACCCTGCGCACCAGGGAGGGTCCTCAGGCCCTTGGTTGGTCTCCGTTCTCCCTTCTCCAGTCTTCATGGTTGAGCGGCTAATGGTTGATGTGGAAAATGGCAGCACGGCGAGATTTGGAGATCCACTGTTCGGGTGGGCAGATTCCATCATTCGTAAGAGTACGGCCGGCCGTCTGCACATACAGAGACAAAAGGTGGAGAGTAGACGCCTGGAGGAGCTGCTGACGACAAGGACCAGGAATAGAGCCGTGCCGTCAATGGTCTTGTCTTGCACGGAGCAGCGCTGCACCGGTACGTCTCATCGAATTGACCTGTCGAGTTGCAGGAGCGTGCCAGCGACAGGAGAGGCAGAGACGGAGAGAAAGAGAGACGAGGGCTCGGCTGAGATACGCTAGACGAATTCGAAGAAACGGCCCGGCGGCATGTTGCGAAGAAACGAGACGACATGGGAAGGCAAAATGAGACGAGAGACAAGATGGCATTTACCATTACCTAGGCGGCATCAATCAGTTCAAGACGATATCCAACCGTTCGCTGTCGGCCAATCCGGACGGTCCCAAGCAGGAGCGCAAAGGCTACTGTTGTTACTAGGTAGGTACTCCGTACCCCATATCCGTAATACCAGTACCAGCACCAGCACGAGCACGACAATCGCTTGGGCAGCAGCAACTGCCAACAGCAGCGACAAGCAACCTGGCAGTGCGAGACTGTGAGTGGTATCTTAGCCGCAGGCTCACACAACCGGGAGGGGTAAAATCCTGAAAAATTGGAGAAGCAGGAACCTTCACGCAGTAGTCGTTGCTAGGGCCATGTATCCGTACACTAAGACTAAGGTAGGCTCGTACGCACTGACGAGACCCTGGCCAGAAAGTGGCCTGGGCCGCCGTAGAGGTCCCCAGTTTTCGCATCTGACAAACGAACGGACGGCGTGGAGTCGAATCGAGCGGGCGAACAAGCATTTACGCTGCTCTTATTATGGGGATGCGTCTGCTGTCTGGCCCATTATCAAGCCGAGGGCCAGGCCAGACTGGGGCAAGCAGGATGTACCGTCCGAGAAAGGCAAGGCAAGGCAGCATGCGGGCTGCTACCGCTCGCGTTTCTCTCCTGTCTTTGCCTCAGCCTCCGTCCGCTGCCCGTTGCTGCTAATTAGTAACTGGGGCTGATTCTTACAAGTTCGTAATATGGCATCCGTACCCGTACGGACAACTTATCTGTCGGACCTGCAGGCGCCTCGACTGATCGATCTTCCGAGAGCATCGGGACGTTTCGTGTCTTCATCGTCTCCGTCTCTTCCTAGCTCTCCTCTCGTTCCACATCTCCATCTGCGCCCGGCTCGCACTCTCCACTCCGGCGGTTGTCGAGCGAGGTGGCCACTGAAGGTCTGCATGTGTACGGATGCGCATGCGCTAGTACTGAGTGACGCGAGGTGTGTGCTCGAATGCTGCTGTTCGGAGCGACACAACGAAATGCAAGCCACGCACGGTTGGAGGGAGTTTGTTGTTGTTGTTGTTGTTGTTGTTGTTGCTGTTTCTGCGATTCTGATATCTGATGAATGGTGCAGCCAGAGCCGTGACAGACGCACTGCTGTTGCTTTTGCACTCGCATTCTTCAGTCTGACCTGCCATATTGCGACGGCAGGACCGACAGGGTTGATGGTCCAATGATGGACCTGATCCTTGCCGTCCTTGGCCGGAGCGGATGCTGTTTTCGTGATGATAACGGGCCCCGGGGCTAGCAGTTGCGAAAAGGCGCGAATATTTCCCGTAGCCTGTAGATCGTCATCCTTGGGGTTTGATTGACTTTGAACTGGCGCTGGGCCGAGCAAGCGAAGAGCCACCAGAAACCCATGCTGTGTTGTCCTGCGGAGCGAGGGCTGCGGCGCGGCAGTGGAGATTTGCGAGACGAGTCTCCATCAATCAACAGGTCCGAAGTGTCCCGTCTCATTCCTGGTGGTCTATCCGTACACTACCAACGATGTGGAGGCCATTCTTGCCTCCGGACCGGATGCACAGACGGCGGTGGTACTACTCCCTCCCACCCACTCATGCTTCAGCTTCCCCGTGCCGGCCGAACGTGCCTTCAATATGCTGCGCAGAAAAGATGAATGTCTGAGGGGAAAGGAAAAGCATGTGCGCTGCTTGTCGAATCCGCCGGCGAGAGGTGCGCAACTAGACATGCCAGGTGGCATATGCCGCTGCATTTGGCTCGTGCCGGCCGCTATCTCGGGGTCCCCCTCACCCCAAGTGAACTGACCACCACCACATCGCGTTGGTGTGTCCTGCACGCTGCAAGCCATGAAGCCGTCAACCTGATGGTGAAATAGAGAGAAACGAGCATCGCCTGCATTTGCGTGAGACATTGATCAGTCCATCCCACCCACGTTTAGGCCTGACATCAGAATCCAAAACCACTTGCATGGTGTATGTGGTAGGCGACAAGTACGAGGTGTGTGTGGTGGATAGATTATCGCAAGGTGGTGTGTGGCCACAACCCAAGGGCCTCTTCGGTTGTCCTGATCTCGATTAAACACGAAAAAAGATGTCGACGGCAAGGCAAGGCAAGACTTTGCCTTAACGGGAAGGGGAGATTGTGGTTGGCGCCTTTCCCCAGACAAGATGGCGATGCGTAATCAACGGCCGAGGGGGATCGTCGACGAATTGTCTTAGGTAATAAGGCCCCGAATGCGATCTCAGTGGGGGCAGGCTATGAAACAAGACAGCAGCGTTCCATGTATCTCGGGGGCAGGAAGACGAGTGGAAGGCGAAGACACAGGAGGGCTGGAATTTGGGTGGCAGCCGGATCGGCCATTCGGCAGCGGCTGCCACGTTCGGGTGTCCTGGATCGAGAAGTCGTCTGGACCTGTGTGCGATACATGTCGTCTTCCCATCCGGACCCCATGGATAATGTAAAGGTGCAACGAAGCTGCCGGGGTTTCTGGAGGAGACACTGCAGGTACCTCGAGCGGCAGGCGAGAGCAGAGGTCCGGCGGTACCTGTCTTGGCCGAGCCGTCATCGATGTCGATTGGAGGGGCGTGACGGAGCGACGGAGAGACATTCCTGGAGACGGGCGGCGGGAAGGTGGAATAACGTGATGGAGGGGATTGGCCCAGGCAATATCCGCATCCGCACCCGCACCAGCACCTTGCCTCGAGACTCGAATATCTCTAGCTGCAGAATGTAGACACCAGCGAGCTTCTGTCCGTCTGAATTGTGAGAGGATTGGTTTGCTTGTGATTTTTACTGGCTCAGGTTGTTCGCGGAGTGGATTGACGAATGTCTCGAACCAATTTAGCTGGGGTAGAAGCCTGCGTTAGCGTTCCGGTGATGAGCGATGAGAGGCCGAGCCGAAAGAAGAGGTGTGCTGCGGTGCGCCGACGCGCCGCTGAACATGACGGAAGGCATGGATGTGAAGGTGAGGCATTGAAAAGCCGAGGTTGACTCAGCCAAAACGTTGTTGGTAGTGTGTAGGTTGAAAAGACCCGTCGGGGATCAGAATGGTCCAGCCCAGCATCGGCCCCCGACCGATAATGGTCCGGTCGTCGTTGTCGTCGTCGTTGCCGTGGTCCGTGGTCCCCCTTCTCGACGTCGTCTGCAGCAGCTGTCACAGATGCATCTGTGGCTCAGCACGTACATAGGTGGTACATGGTACCACGCCGCCGCTCCCGGGGTTCGTAGAAGCCGCAACTCCTTCGAATGCAGGTGACACGAGGCAGAGGCAAGGCAGGGCGGGACATGACGGTGCTGTGAACTGAGCAGAGGCACATACCTCGTGGAAGTCTACCGAGGAATACAGCGGCAGGCATCCGTGACGTTGGTCCCTTTTCCAGACGGCAGAGGCAGCGGCAGCGGCAGCCCGGCCAGCCGGTTTCGTCGGTGCATGGTATTCTAGGTCCCATCACAGGAGGCTTGGAAGTTGTAAAGGAATGGATATCTAGATAGGTAGGTTAGTTGAGGCTAGGTAGATATCACAATGTGATGAGGTGAAGTCAACCGGGTACATAGGTATGTATCTCAGTACCTCAGGTTCAACATAATTTTTGTCCCCTTCTTGCCTTGCCTAAGGTTGCTTGCTGTCTTGCCTTACGGAAGGCCCTTGCCTCGTCTCGCCTTGCCTGCTCTTTCCCTCCACATTTCGTGAGGCTTAAGACATGGAAGTTGGGAAGGTACCCGACCGAGGCCGCCGGGTGGCCCCAACAGCCCAGCCTACCTACCTCCAGCCGCACCTTCGTTCGGGACGGAAGGAACTTCGGGGGAAGAGCCCCGGGAGATACGCTTTCCCAACTCCCTGCCTCTGGGACCTGGCAACCTGGGGTGCTTCCTTCGAAGTTGACTCTGATCACCTCCGGTGCAGGTGCAACGGCGGAACGGCCGCTGGTCTCTCAAGGTACCTACCTACACGCACCACTATACCTAGGTACCTAGGTAGGTAGGTAGTAACCTACTGCCCATGCCTTGGTTGCCATATCTGTAATTTCCCAAGGTACCTTAGCTACCCGGATCCTTGATGTGCGGTGAAATGAGATGCCAGCGGCGTAAGCACAAGTACAGGCGTCTTCGGCGCCGCTATGCGTCTTCTACTTCCGGTGGAAGCGGTACGTTGCAGTACGTTGCGGTACGGTACCTTCTACCTGAGGTCGCGGTGTGGCCTCCCCCAAATTGAAAAACACATGGGTGTTGGTGGTTGCTTCCGCCGTGCCCACAAAATGTTTGATGCAAATCATCATTGATTGCACACGCACACGCACACGCACTCTCTCAAGTCTCAACACTCTTCTTCGACCCGAGATATCACTTCTCTCAAACATCCAACGCTTCTTGGCTTTCTTTAGCCACACTGCCTAACTGAGGTCCTCATCCTCCCTATCATCTCGCTCTCTCTGCCACTCTCCCGCGACGTCGAACCCGGCCCCGGCCCCAATGCCTTCCCGTGTTTCCTTGCCAAGATACGGATATTGAGCTTGAGAAGCGGCTTCGGTGCAACCTTGCAAGGAGGAAAACCATCTAGGCACATCACCCGGTTTCCAACCTCTCACCTCGAGTTTTCCGGCAACCGGTCGTCGTCGTTGCAATCTCCAGATCTTGTCCTGTCTCGGCGCCCCTTCCCGTACGCATTCGAATTCGGCGGCATGCGCCGTTCGGCAACATGGCAATCGAAATGAGCCAACCCCCCGATCGTTCCAATCTTCGTTGGCGAGCCCAGCCGTCGCTGACGGATGCTTGTCGCCCACTGTCTGCATCTACACAGTAGGTAGCTGCGGGATACGGGATGCGCATGCAACTTGGCCGTACCAGACCTTGCGGGACGGGACCTCTGGGTTGATTCATCAGGAATTACTCACGAAAACGAGACAGCCTGCGTGCCCACGCTACATCGTCTTTTCTGATACTCGACCATACCATGTCTCTCGCCTCTACGGATACGGACACTCAACTACGCTCCCCTACCTAGGTAATCGTCGGGCACTTGACGGCCGCCACGGGCGTGTGTCAACAAAATACTTCCTCGCTTTGCCCACAAGAGCTACTTCGAAAATTGGAATGCCACGCCTCCGACCTTCACCACCGAGCAGCGTGGAGTCAGGACTTGGTGGGATGGATGCACCTGGCCCCATTGGGAACTGCTAAAGCCCACCACAGATCACCGTCGCAGGGAAGCTCGACCTTAGCTCGATACTGCGAGGTGGACCGCCATGGACTCGCCGCACGCACCGGTACACAGTACGATGCTATTCGGCTGCATCGCCTTGGCTGGCATCTGATTCCACTGCCTCGCCAACGGCATTCCGTCATCCATTGACTCTGGTGCCGTCCACGGCTCGTTGATCGATCTCCTGCCATGCAATCCGCGCACCACCAGGGCAATGGGTGCATCACTTCAGCTCCTGTGCAGCCGTCCTATGTGCCGTACCAGACATTCTATCCGTACCAACGCAAATCCCATGCACCCCCTCCTTGACCGGCGCCCCCAAAGAGCTCCAGGCCTGGGTAGCAGACGAGCCAAGCTCAATGCCTTTCCATCGCCTTCTGAGCGGCTGATTCGAAACCGTTGCCATCGACTCACTGCCGAGACGCATCTGCAGTTTTGCCTGAGCCGAAAAGCCTGCCTCCATTAATATCCAGCGAACCACATTGGCTGCCCGCACGAGCGCCCTGAATCGATCCATTATGCATGGAGCCCGCTCGCTATCAAATCCAGCGACGCATGGTTTGACACGAAAAGTCCGTCAAGTAAACAACTCGGAGCTCAGTGGCCACGACGAGTCATGGCCCCGTCCTGCGAGGGCTACGACTCCGGCTCACTGTGGGACTTGCTCCTTGCCAACGCCTCCGCCGTCCGCACGCCCAAAAGGCCGAGCCGACGTGAGCGGAACACAAGTCTTGGAAACATCCGTCTCAGCATCACGTTATGTGCGAGGAGTACGGAGCACATCCACCCTCCTAGTTGCTCGTCTGCCTGCCGAGCCTCGCTATCTCTCTCCACACTGCGGCCATGCTCTCTTTCTGCAACAGAGCATGCACAGGCTCAGGCGTCATCCACGACGGAGTTATGTACTTGGCTCTCTTACTACTAGTCCGGTTCGGCAACCAGCCTGTATTTCGTTCCAATAGGCCGAGGTGCCGAGGACGCAAAAAAAAAGTCTAGAAATCTTCCACACAGCACCGATTGTCCTTTGCTCAGTACCTGCCTCGACGTACTTGGCTGCGAGAACACACTAGTGTTGCGCTGTTCGCCATGTTCTCGCCGGCGGGAAGCTCAACGGGGCACTATGCCCCGGGCAAAAGATCGACTCCTTCCCTGGTCTATTTAGAGCGCAAATCGCGACTGACACTCTGGGGCAGGAAGCCAGGGACTCCCCGGGATGTTTTAGCTTCTTCGGACACAATCCATGCTTACTCCAGGAGGCGTGCTTGAAGAATGCCACCATCCGTCGTCTCCTGGTTCGGACGACACACGGACCTGAGCACGGAGCAGACGTCAACCGCGTGCGCCAACTGCACACCCGGCCGTCCCCAAATGAAGGTTTGACTGACTTTCAGCAACAACCCTTGAATTCATCACAATTGACTGCGAGCCGCACTCTCACAATGTAGGCATATCATTACTACACCATACGGAGAAACGAGCTCCTTTGGCAAGAACCTAGACGCGCTTCCCACCGTGGAAGCGTAAAGAATCAAGTTTCAGTACAACACTACAGAAGAGAAGCCCACTCCAGGATCTGTTGGTGGAGGACGTGGGTGGAGGAAGGTGACACACGCTCGCTCACTCGCTTTGCTTCATCGGATGTTTCTTCAGGGTCCACCGTGTTGCTTCCGCCCACACGCACCTTGAAAGACAACATTTCAAGCTTGCGCCCACTTGGAAAACTCTGCATGGAATCGCGGCATGGACATGCAGACTATCAGAAAACTTGGTGACTCCGTTCCGCACACAAGCAGGCTGGCTTCAGTCACTTTGTGAGCTGTCACGTAACGACGGCACGCTCGTCTCTTGGA
>WIGM01001256.1:0-10208 GCA_014235935.1 Colletotrichum musicola
ACACACGTCACATTACTTCTATACTGGCCAGACTAACAACATCGGAAATAAGTTCCCAGGACACACCCAAATCCCCCAAGACTGTCATAGCCGCCTCAGTTCAAGCCTTGACCCTGACGACGAGCCTTCCAATGCCGCCTTTCAAGCTGTTTACCTTTTCGCACTCGCTCCGCACCGACTCGAGGTCCTCGAGGTCCACCGCCCGAAACACGCCCTTGACCTTCCCCGTGGCGATGATCTCCCCGACCTTCTCGAGGTCCTCCCGTATCTCGGGGTTCCCCGAGATGAACTCGTGCCTGATGCCGGTCCCGCGCAGCTTGAAGGCGTACCACAGCTGCGCCAGGTCCAGGATCCAGGCCAGCCAGAAGGGCACCCTGTCGGGCCCGAGTAGCTCCCGCAGCAGCGAGGACGGCGCTATCGACGCGATGGACGCGATGACGCCCGTGCGCGGCTTCAGGAGCGGGATGCCGGGGCTGAGTGTGGCGAGCTGGGTGTTCACCATGAAGTCCACGCTGCCGCGGGGTACGACGTCCGCGACGTTTGTGGTTGTGTAGTCGACGAGCTGGTCCACGAGGCCCGGGAGGTACTGCTCCACGAGCGGGATCTTGGGCGTGGAGACGGTGGATATGATCCGCGCCGCGCCGAAGACGTTCTTGGCGACCTGGATCGCGCTGAAGCCGCCTCCGCTGAGGGCGCCGGGGATGTACACCGTCATGCCCTCGAGGCTGTCCACGCCGGCGATCTCGAGGCCGCGTTTGATGGTCTGGTACGCCGTTACGGTGTATCCACACAGCGAGGCGGCTTCTTCAAAGGTCATGTGAGGAGGCTTGGGAAGGAGCACGCGCGCCGGGGCGATGGCGTACTCGGAGCAGAAGCCGTGGTCCGGGCCGGTGAAGATGGGGCGGGTGGCAGCCAGGCCGTAGACTGCGTCGCCGACTTTGAAGTCCTGTACGTCGCGGCCGACGGCTGCGATGACGCCGGCGCCCTCGACGCCGAGTTTCATGGGGAAGCTGGGATCGTGTCAGTTGCGCATGTAAGTGAGGCTGGCGGGGCGATGTACGTCTCCTTGAACTGCGTGGTGAGCACGGAGCCGGCGGCGCGCTGGCAGTCGCCGAACATGATTGCTCCGGCGTGGACTCGGATGACCACGTCGGCGGGGTCCGTTATTTCCGGAAGGGGCAGGTCGACGACGGTGTAGCCGGCCGGCTTGCAGTGCTTCGGCGCCACGAGGGAGCGCATCGTTTTGGGTAGGGCGTCCATAGCTGGTTGATGATGTGTGACCTCTGTGGTTATTGAGCGAGTGAGACAGTCCGGGAGGCACCAACCCCTTTTAAGGCCTTTCAAAAGCGCCGTGCCGTCAAGAGACACGTACACCCGGGCCGGAGGTTTCGGTGGGGCGGGCATTCGGCGGTGGGGCACCGAAGACGCCGAATGCCCCACCGAAGGCGCCGAAATCTTCGGTCCAGCCACATTGGAGAAAAAGGGTTGGAGCCTCGCGTCCTGTGACGCACATTGAAACCAATATAATGATACGAAAAAGCCATCAGCGGGAATGCCGCCCGCGATAAATTGATTCACAGCCTTGACACGTCTTTCCTGAAATGCACCAACCTCCCGACGCGACTACTCCCCGCCCTCGCCCTGGCTTCGGCTTCCGGTGGCGGGCTGAGTCAAGGGGTTCGTCGTCGCCCTGCGGAAGGAAGGAAGGAGGGGGGGGCACGCGGACGAATAGTTGCATTGGCAGAACACCGGCTGCCTCTCGTTGAAGGTTTGCCGGAATCTGGGTTTTGAATAGTATCCTGTTTTACTCGTCTTCAGGGAGGAATATTCCCCGACGCATTTCTTTTCCCAGCGAGGCGCCGCCAACGCCATGACCGAACGAGGAGAAGGTGCGGTCGCGATGGAGGGGTTCGCGCCTTCCGGGAGGAAAGATCGAGATGATCGCGACTTCCATGGCAGTCCTATTTAGAGAAGGAGGCGTCCACGGGATCGAGAGAGAAGGAACCAGCTCACCACCGCGCCTGCCTTCTTTCCCATCTTTCATTGAGAGGTCGCTGTTCAGTCTGCAGTGTGATGATATCTTTGCATCACTGTCTGAATCTGACGCTATCGACACACGCGGCGATCCCGGCTGGCTTTGGGATCAGGACCTGCTTTTGCTTCGCTTTCTTGGCCACTTGGCTGCTCCCTGCTCTTGGAGCATATGATTTCCACAATGCGCATGCTCGTATTGCTTGCCTTGTTGGGTGGCGTGGTCTCCCGCTGCTCTGGCGCCTTCAACGCGGCGTCCAAGAACAACGTGGTCGTCTACTACGTATGGCTCCGCTGATCACCTCAACGTGAGATTTTCACTGCTGACAGCTGGATAGGGTCAAGGTCCCAACCAAGGCGATCTGATAGAACAGTGCCAGCAGCCCGAAATCGACGTCATCGTCCTCTCGTTTGTCCACCTCTTCCCGGCCCAGGCTAATGGCTACCCCGGAACGAACTTCGGCAACCGATGCGGCGGACAGGTCTACCCTGCCCCGGGGTTCAACGGCGTGAACAACCCTTCGAGGAACCAGCTGCAGTCCAACTGCCCGACGTTGAACGCCCAGATTCCCATATGCCAGCAGCAGTATGGCAAGAAGATCATCCTGTCTCTGGGAGGCGGCGTCACCACGTATCAGCTCACAGGCAAATACGAAGGCGAGCTGCTGGCCACGCAGCTGTGGTACATGTTTGGCCCCAAGAACCCCAGCTGGACCGGTCCGCGCCCCTTCGACAACGGAAACCAGGCTGTCGAGGTGGACGGCTTTGACATGGACATTGAGCATCCGTCGACCGGTAAGATGAAGACTCTCCCCCCGGATCCTCGAACCTTGGGCTGACCTGTGCCTGCGAACAGACAACTCGCAGGGATACATTGCTCTCGTCACCCTCTTGCGCACCTTGTTCGCGTCGGCGTCCAAGACGTACTACCTTACGGGGGCCCCTCAGTGCGTCGTCCCAGATGCGAGTATGGCCGCCATGATCAGCGCGACTCGCTTCGACATGATATTCGTGCAATTCTACAACACCCCGAGCTGTTCGGCTGCGACATGGGTGGCCAACAACCCGTCCTACATGCCGGGCCAGACGTTCCAACAAGCCGGATTCACCTACGACACTTGGGCTCAGTGGCTGTCGAACACGCCAAGCAGAGACGCGAAGCTGTACATCACTCTTCCTGCCTCTCCCGACGCGGCGATCGCCGGCAACTATATCACGCACCAGCAGGCCAAGAACCTGATCAGCGCCTACTACTGCCGCCCATCGTTCGGAGGTGTTGCTGTCTGGGAAGCAACCCGCGGAAACGGCAACCGTTACAACGGCAAGTCGTTCCAGGCCGTGATGAAGGACTGGCTGGTGGGGGCTGCTGTCAACCCGCAGCTTCAAAGCTGTGTAAGTGCTCCAAAATCAGACACTACATTGAAAGGGGGCGAGCTAACCATGCCATGCGCGCAGACGTCGACGCCACCGGGCCCGATCCCTTCGAACCCGCCCGCACCCCCCTCGACCGGGGCATGCGGGCCGGGGCTGGGATCATGCGGCAGCAACTGCTGTAGTCAGTATGGCTACTGCGGCACGTCAACAGCGCATTGCGGAACGGGATGCCAGGCAGGATTTGGTAGGTGCGGCAGCGTCAATCCTCCACCCGCGCCGTCCACCAACCCAAACCCGGTCCCCAACCCCGGAGGTTCGGGTGCCTGCGGTGCGGGCAAGGGGTCTTGCGGTGGAGGCTCATGTTGCAGTCAGTACGGATACTGTGGAACGGGCTTCGACTACTGCGGCACGGGCTGCCAGGTAGGCTTCGGCACTTGTGGCACCGGGGGCGGCAACAGCGGGAGCCCGGGGTTGCCCATCTCGACGGATGGGTCCTGCGGTGCGGGACGGGCAACTTGCAGAGGCAACGGCATCCACCAGTGTTGCAGTCGCTACGGATTCTGCGGCAACTCTGATATGTTCTGTGGCAGCGGTTGCCAGCCTGCCTTTGGCATTTGCAACTAGCATGACATCGTGGGAAGGTTTCGATGGAGGTACATATGAGATGGTGTTGCTGTATGTAAGATGTGGTACGGTATGAGGCCAGGTACAAGATAGTAGTAATATCATGGGTTTCGTCTGTTCGGAACCGAATAGTTCGGAATTTGGGGTGTTGGTGGTGGCTGCCGTTTGAGTCGGGAGTCGGCATAGACGTTGAGCTGAAGAATGAGGGAAGGAACTTACCCGCGTTGGACCTTCCTAGGTAGTAGATATGTAATTGTACCGTACCGAAACGAGGAGAAATTTGGCGACTGACGCGACGGGAACGGACCTACTCACGTGGTTTCCACGAATGGCTGGTAATGCCGACGACAAGCCCAAGAACTCTTTCCTTTTCCGGATCGCAAGTCCCTGCTTCAAACTTCGTTGCTTCACCAACAAACAACGACGCAGGCCTTCAGTCGAGAGCTTTGCTGTCTGCAACACCCCACGCTTCACGCTTCGCATTGCGAAGATGCGGACGTTAAGAGCCCGCCGAAAGGCTATAGTATTTAGCTCGTGAGAAGCATACTGCATTACTCGATTTTGTTCACTAAACATCGACCTCGGCCAGCCCTTCGGACCCATTTTCCGTCGCTTCGTATCGCCAGACGGCCCAAACCACCACGCCCGGGATGGCGATGACGGACTGTTGGGTTCGCCAAAGGTCCGTCTGAGAGCCGGGATTGCCGCCGGGCGACTGTGATTGGCTTCTTTAGCAGCGAACATACCGATCACCGAGGTCTTTTTTGGCAAGGACAGGACCTAGTGCAGGGGGCACCTCTGGCTAGTATTGCTTTCCGTCTGATTGATGCTGAGCATCAAGGGCCTTGCGACGGTCGAGTTGCAGTGAGTTCGGTCCAATGACTCGCCCACTGCAGTGCAGTTGATTTACCGCGAAGAAAAGCCGAAAGCTAACGCCTAGTGCAGTCCAGCAGAGCGCCGGCCGAAGACTCTCACCTCCTTACTGATCAAAAAAGTTTGCAAGCTTGGTTGACGGCCGATACGCCGGACCCTTTCGAAAGCACTCAGGGCATCCCACCGGAATGCACGAGCGATACGCGCCTTCTCCACACGGAAGCTTCATCGAAGGGTGGTCGGGGACTTCCATGCCACCTCCTCGGGTCGGGTGCACGCGTCTCGCCTGCCAGAGGATAAGCTGCAAACCTGGCACCTGTGCTACTCCGCCAAGTTCTGGACCTGCCGTCGGCGGATCCCTCGCAAAGGCCCCGAAGCTGCCAGGCGCGACGCCGAGACGGGGATTGCTAGCAGCATCGTGAAACTTGGCGCTCAAGAAAGGTTGCGGCCCGCCCGCCCGCCCATCAGGGGCATCCGCCCGGGTTCCTGCCGCCGACGGTGCAGTTGGGGGAACGTTCGATCAACTCGAATTTGTTACTTCGCAACAAAACGTCGGGTCTGCCGCGACGAGAAGTAACTCCTTCGTGATACTGGTTACGAATGTGGCAATTTCCTCCAAGACGACACGACCCAAGGCATCCGCAACTCGCTCGCTAGAGCACATCTGGCCGACAAGAGCATCATGCCCTTCGGTCAAAGCACACGGCCTTCTCAGCGGAAGCGGCCTTCTGAGCGGTTACTACGCTGGCCAACTCGACAAGTCACCGACATGTTCGGTATCATCCCGAACGACACCGAAATTCCTGCGCTAGTAATCGCGATGGCCACCCCCATCTTCGTTCCTGGGAAGGAACGCTTCCAGAAGACACGTTCAGACGCGATGGTACGCCCTGGAGGTCTTGGTCTTCCATGAAAGGTGACCGTGGAAGGAAACGCGCGTTTGATTACATCTCCAAGCGTGTTGTATGCGTCGGGACAGGTGCCCAAAGAGTCTGTCGAGAGAGGGCGCGGTCGAGAGCCGCCATCTGAAAACCCTGTCACAACCATGTTTCTCGACGAGATGCTCAAGCCTCAAGGGACTTCGCAACCGCCGGCGTCCAGGGTGCGCGCACGGATTCTTACGTCTGGACGCAGGTGAGCAGCCACGCATCTCAAGGCATCCCCGAAATAGGACTCAATACACACGCCAACGCCTCGAATGAAGCCAGGCCGACGGGCGGCATCATGCTGTCCAGTCTTGAATACCCGGCGATCAACAGGCCCACCGAGTCGTGTATACTACGGATGACCAGATCGGCAAACGAGCACTTTTTTTATGTAAACACTGCATCAACCAAGGTTGATGGACATCCTCGTCTTCTGCCAGATTGCTGAGTTGCAGTACGGACTTACAGCAATCTACTATGGGGTTTCACGCAAAGCTTAAGAAAACCTTGGCATCATACGGCGCCCTATATCCGTGATATTGGCGGTTCTGCTGCCCAGCCAAACCGTTCCTTTTTTTCCCCATCAGCGTTCTCGAGGCAAGTGATGGACGCTCACAGATGCACGTCCCACGTGCTCACGAAACTCTGTTGGCTACGGCCTGCGTTCCGGGAGGGGCCGGCTTGGGCGATCCCGGGGGGAATGGCGACTTCTCGCTTGCGATTCGCTGAGGCTCGTTTCCCCCACCGCTGGCGAATGTCCCCAAGCGCATCGATGCTCTCTCTCTCTCCTATTCAGGACTGGGATGCCAAGTATTCTGCCCAGAATACGACATCTCCCCTCGAATCCCAAGTCTTCATGGCTGAAAAGCTTATTGAGGGAGGGAGGGAAGGGGCCAGACTCGTTCGCTCTACCACGTAGTGCAATGCTGCATTACGAACTTGCGGGCGATGACACCTTGCCAGCTGCCCCCCTCGCCGTCTCCTCGCACGCTCACCGCTCCTGGCGTCCTCCCACATCCCCAAGCCTGTGTTTCGGTTCCCGATGCTCTCGGCCTTCTTCCCCTTGTCGTTCAATGTTTATCATTCGCTTTCTCAGCGCGAAGCATCAGCAGAGTTCTGTTCCCCCACGTTGCGGGCAGCATATTCAATGCTCTTCTGACGGGAGTCCCTTGTCTTCTCGGCCTGCTCTCACTCACATGTCACTCGCTTCATTCTTCGGAGGGCGAGATGGGCAGCAGCAGCACCACCACCACCACCACCGACACCAGCAGCGGTCGGTGGCAGTGGCACTGGCAGTGGCGTAGCCGTTGAAGCCAACCGTCCAAGCTTCCCTCGCCTGTGATCCTCATCTCCCGTCGGTCTAGCCGGCGCTACAAGAGATTTCTGCGCAATCGTGTCGGCGCCTTTCCCGACTCGGCGACGCTGCATGTAGGATGAAGCCGCCGTTTGCTTCCAGAGTGCGTTACCTGCGGCAGAAGGCTGGATTCCTTCTTAATGGAACTTCCAGACTAGCGCCGGTTGACTGATTGGAGGCGACGCCATCCGCACCGTTCTTCACCCACCCGAGCAATGACTCGCTCATGAAACTCAACATCCCAAGGTCCAAACGCAACGCTAACCAGCTAGTGAGTACATGCTATGTAGTAGCCTTCCTCAAAAGCAACCAGCGTCCTGCGCGTCCAGCACCCTGCCGCCCCCTGCCCCCCTCTCGTGCTCGTCCACTCTCTTGTTCTAAGACGGTGGTGGATTGATCCCGCATCGAGCCCAATCTCTATCTCACTTCTGAGCCGTCCCTTACGGCCAGATCGGGGGAGCCTGAAGTACTTCGGACAGTACAAGTGTGGATGACGTCGAGGACCTATCCATCTTTCCTCAACATGCCTTCGGTAAGTTATGGTCTTTGCTTTTTCCTTTCTCATACTACACACGCAAGCAATCCCATCAATCCCGTCACTCTCTTCATCATCATCTCAACGCTAACTCGACACGTCGGAATGAAGCATCTCACGATATAAACTGTTGATGTTTCAGGCCAATTTGCTATGATGTTCTGGCTGGTTCATCATGGGCAACCTCCTCCCCCCGCACTTCAAGCTCGAAGAGGTCACCGAAGATGACATGGTCATCGCCTCTCTGGCTTGGGGCTTCACCCTCGGCTTCGGCTGGCTCACGACGTGGACGGCCGTCAAGCAAACGACCGCTATGTACAAGCGACAAGGCAGTCGGATCCTGCGCAACTCGTACATCTGGATGATCTGGCTGGAGATCCTCGTGTGCGCCATCTTCAGCATCATCTGCTGGCTGCACCTTAAGGGCATTATCCCTCCGAGTTTCGCATTCTACTTTACCATTTGTAGGCCTTCCTGCTGCGTCCGTAGCGTCTCATCACATGCTGACCACTGGGGATAGTGACGACGTGGGCTCTTCAGGTATATGCCATGCGCCCTCTCCGCACGCTGACGCGTGGTCGTGCCCTTACAGTATGCTCACCAAAAACAGGTCCAATTCCTATTGCAAATCATCATCAACCGCTGCGCGATCCTGCTCACCAACCAGAAGCTCGCATGGCGCGTCAAGGTCGGCGTCGCCGTGCTCATCACCGCCGTCAACATCTCAGTCTACAACATCTGGATCCCCGCCCGCCTGCAGATTTCGGACCGGTACATCGACATCAACGACTGGTGGGATCGGTGTGAGAAGGTCATTTACCTCATCGTCGACGGAGCACTCAACGTCTACTTCGTTCGCATCGTCCAAAAGAGCTTGGTCATGCACGGTCTCACCAAGTACAGGCGGTTGACCCAGTTCAACATGTTCATTATTGGTTTCTCGCTGAGCATGGACGTGCTTATCATCGCCATGATGAGCCTCAACAACACCTTTGTGTAAGTTCCGTCACGCTGCCGTCCTTTGTCGACGACCCGACGTGCCAGGCTTCCACCTCGGCTAACACCGTCCCAGATACATGCAGTTTCACCCTCTGGCCTACATGGTCAAACTCAAGATCGAGATGTCCATGGCTGAGCTCATCGGCAAGGTGGCACGGAAGCGGGACATGGGAATCCTCTCTGCGGCTGATTTTACCGGCGAACGCAACTCATTTCACCCTTCAGAGTACAGTGTACAACTCCCATCATATGCCCGTGGTCGTGTCGATTACCAACATAACAATCTCCATCTCAACCCTATCGAACTCAACAATGTCGCCAACCCGGTTCGCGGCGTCAACGTCGCGGCTGTGAGCTCGGGGCCCTGCAGCAGGCGTGAATCGGTCAGTGCTGCAACGTCTGCAGGCGAAGACGGCCAACCGAAGATGGCGATATACCGGACCCGCGAGGTCGTCGTGGAGATCGAGAGAATTCATCACAGCGACCAGGAGGCAACGAGTAGCAGCCAAACGACGGTCGACGACGTGTTTGACATCAGCCTCGACGACGATTCGTCCACCAAAGGATTGCAGAAATCGCTTGCCTTGCCGGACATCCAGGCGCCCTGGGCTGGGGGATTCAGTACGCGGATCTGGGACGGGACGAATTGCGAGCAGGATCCGACGCTGCCTACTTCCGTTGCCAAGATCGGCTCTGGGTGGCAAAAGAACGCATGAGCTGCTCGTGAAGTTGCCACGGTAGCCGTCCACACGGGCGATCGCGGGGACGAATCGGTTTCCCTTTTGGGGCATTTCATGGCCTGATCAAGGGGCGCGCGCTGCAGCGCTCAGAGCTGGACCCTTCTCTGTGACGGACGGTCGGACTGGGACGAGCGGCGCGGCCGTTCCATGCACAGCCCGGACGACGGACTGAGGCGGCGGGGCCCTGCGTCGGAGTTATCTTCGCTGAGAACGTCGGAGCCCGGCCCTTTGGCGGCGCGGATCGAGGCTGATTGAGCGCCTCGCCGGTCGGAAGGGTTCCTTTTCGCAGGCCTAGACTCATTTCCGAGTCTTGTGAGTTGGCACTAGACGTGCTTACAGCTCTCATATACGCAGTGACGGCCAGCATGCGCTCGTGCAAGTCGAAGGCTCGACGGAGCTAAGCGCACGTCATCTGCGGTGTCACTTGAGCGAGTGCATGGTCTGACGACCAGCTACGCTACTCGCCATTCCCTTTACATGTTTCAAAAAGTTTGGTTTTCGCGCCCATTAGAGGTGGTTTTCTCGTCGAGAGACATATAGGGCAGCATGATACACTCAAGATGCCCACAGGGCGGACTATAGGGACGGGATGCGGGATGCGGAAGGATACTCGCGGGCATACACATGAGGCTTCATTCGTGGGAACGGGAAAGGCTGAAAGAAAACACCAAAAATTCAACGGCATGGAGTTTCACGGGGGAAAATATCATTTGGCTACCGAGCACGGCGTTTACGGCCGACATTGGTCTTTG
>WIGM01001257.1:0-10195 GCA_014235935.1 Colletotrichum musicola
CACAACATAAAGCAGCACATCATGTCGTCGGACGCAACACAGGGCATGGCCGCCCTTGAGGCCAAACGCTACGACGAGGCTATTCTGAAGCTCAGCAAGGCCCTGCGCCAATCGCCCTCGCCTGTCTGGCTCATCGCCCGCTCCAGGGCCTATGTCGCTGGCCCCGGAGACTTCGCCAGAGGCCTTTCCGATGCCGAGTTCGCCTTCTCCGCCGCCGTTCGTCGCGGCAACCGCGCCCTGATGCAACAGGCACAACACCGCCGTGCTGTCGCCCTCTTCCGCCTGGGCCGTTACGCCGATGCCGACGCATGCATCAACTGGGTGCTGCGATTGATCGATGGAGCTAGAACCTCGGACCCGGCCTTCCTGCAGCCCGAGGTCGATGAGAACGGAAATGTCACCATGACGATGGAGCGATTGACCCAAGAGTTGCAGGAGGCGGACCAGAAGACCCGGAGTGGCGGCGACATAATGAGTGCTGTTGGTGCTAAGGGCTCTCCCGACCGCAACAGGGCCACCAGCCTGCGCCTGCAGATTCTCACCCGCCTGGATGCCGTCCCCGCTAGCGAGCGTCGCGTGTCTGTCAAGTTCGCTCCTGACGTCTCCATTGACGATTTCAAGGTCGAAGAGCCCACCAAGAGCAACACGAACGAGGAGGTGACGGACAAGGGCAAGGGCGACAAGGAGGAGGCGAAGAACGATGGTGACGACGAGTACGACAGCGATCTTAAGAAAGCTGCCGCCGAGTCTGTCCGCAACACGAAGCCGCAACAGACTGTGCGGGTGGACTTCTTCCAGTCCAGCACTACTCTGTCTGTGTCGGTCTTTGTGAAGAACGTTCCCAAGGAGGAGCTCAAGGTTGAGTACGAGTCTTCGGAGGTATGTCTCTCTCTACTCACTTGAATAAGAAACACATTACTAACAGCACTTGATTGACAGGTCCGCTTGAGCCACATCCCCGGTCACGAACCCTGTTACACGGTACGACTTTGGGGCTCCATCGACCCCTCCAATAGCAAGCACACGGTCAGCGCGAACAAGATCGAGTTGCAGCTCAAGAAGGCACAGGCGATGAAATGGCCCCAGCTGGAGCGAGCCTCCGACGCAGCCCCGGCTGCACCGACCCTCACAGCTCAGAGTGACCAGCCCAAGGCCTCCGCCGCCGGCGCCCCCGTCTACCCCACCTCCTCCAAGACGGGCCCTAAGAAGTGGGAGGAAATCGGAGATGACGAAGAGGACGAGAGGGACATCAACGCCTTCTTCAAGAAGATGTACAAGGGCGCGACTCCCGAACAGCAGCGCGCCATGATGAAGAGCTTCACGGAGAGCAACGGCACTGCTCTGAGCACCGATTGGGACGATGTCAAGAGCCGTAAGGTCCAGACCCAGCCCCCCGAGGGCGTCGAGGCGAAGAAGTGGGATGCTTAGATGGAGTCATTTTGAGAGTATTCCTCGGTTTCGTATGGGGGATTCATTCCTGATATCCATTCATGGGGGCGTTTCGGACAGGTCAAGTGTGAGAGTGTCACAGTCGCATTCACGGCGTTGAGACAGTCAAAAAGGGAGATACACCAGTGTTTTGAGCTAGGAATTCTTAGTACATTCAATGTTTTGTTTTGTTAAATTTCCGTCGTCAATGACCGTGACCATGGGAGCAATACTCATGCCTACGGTTGCGGCACCGCCGATGGCTGCCGCGCCCTTGGTCGTGACGGAGGTTTAGGCTTCTCACAATTCGTGCTTTTCTTCTGACTAGGAACATGTTGTAGTGGGCAACGGTCACGACATCTTCACTAGTCACGTACTTTGTGGGATTTCAATAGTCGACTTGAACCATCTTTTTTAACTATGATCGGTAGGAAACCCAAATTGTAAATTTCCGCGACAAAAGTATGGTATCTATCCCTCAACCTCCGCCTCCGCCTCCACCTCCGCGTCAACCTCCGCCTCCGCCCTCGCCCTCGCCTCCCTCCTCGCCCTCAACTCCTTCCGGTTCGCCTTCTTGCTCGCCATCACCCGGTGCAGCGTGCTGGCAAAGTCCTCGTCGGCGACGTACGTGCCCTTGAGCCAGCGCTGCCCGCTGCCGGCGTCGAAGGCGCGGCGGCCGTGCATGACGCGGCGGTTGTCGAAGAGCACGCACTCGCCCGGGCGGAGCTTGTACTCGAACATGTTGTCCGGGTGCTCGAGGGCCTCGCGGAAGGCGTAGGCGGCCTTCTGCCACTGGCGCCACTCGCCGAGCGCGTCCCAGCCGGGGTGCGGGGCGGGCATGGGCGCCTGGAAGGGCGGGGACCACCAGACGTCGAAGGTTTCGGCGCTGTTGTCGTGCTTGTCGATGACGGGCCTCGTTTGGCGGTAGGAGTGGCCGTTGCTGGAGTAGTGGTAGGGGACGTGCGTCCGGGAGAGGGCCCGGAAGGCCGCGGCCTTGAACTTGCGGAGCCTGCGGGCGACGGCGTGGGCGTCTGCGAAGATGGACTCGCCGCCCGAGCAGGTGTTCTCCAGGCAGTGGAGGAGCTGGATGCGGGGCGGGGACTCGAGGTAGAGCATGTCGGAGTGGAGGCCCAGGTAGGCCGACGTGTAGGCCACGTTCTCGGCCTCGGGCTTGGAGATGACGTCGAAGAGGCGGCCGTAGAAGGTCTCCTTGATCGCGCCGAACTTCAGGGCGATGTCCGCGACGGCGGTCTCGGACTGCGGCACGTCCGTGAGGAGGAGCAGGCCCGTCTGGTGGAGCTCCGCGACGACGGCCCTGAAGACGGCCCCCTCGCCGGCGGTGAACTCTTTAAAGGGCAGCCTGCGGAGGCGGGTGGACATTTGCTTGTTGTTCCAGTATATCGGCTTGAGGGTGATCAATTGATGCAAGTCCTTCAAGGCGGCGTAGGGCGCGGGGGCCTCGACCGCGAGGGAGGAGATGCTGTTCTTGCCTTGGGCGTCGAACACGGTGACGTGGCCTGCGGCGGCGGCGCGGGGGATGTCGTTGGTCCAGGTGATGTGGACGGTGCCGTCGGGCATCTCGCGGACCTGGTCGAAGGCGATCTCGGGGGGGATCTCGCCCGTGGAGAAGGACTTGTTCCCCGAGGAGGGGCTGACGCATTGCGGACAGGGGCAGCGGTCGCGCAGGTAGGAGGCCTCGAAGGTGCGCCGGCGGCCCTTAGGGAGCCAGACGGTGTCCAAGCGCTTGACTTCCAACTGGTGGTGGTTGATGCGACTGATCCGGTAGGGCTTGAGGGAGCGGACGGCTTGGTCCGTGATGGCCTTGGACAGGGCGGTGGACTCTTCGACGAAGGACTGCACGGAGCGGATCAGCTCTTCCACCTGCGTGGACGCGGGTTTCGTCGTTGGCGTTTTCGTCTCTGCTGCTGTCGCCGAGGTCGCGTCGGCCGAGGGAGCCGCCTGGCGAGGGGCCGTCGTGTGGACGGCTGCGAAGGGCTGCTGTCGCGATGGTAGTCGGGACGTTCTCGTTCTCGTGGCGCCGAGGATCCGCGACGTGCGGAAGGGCGTCCTCATCGCCATCTTTGTGGGAGGCTCGAGCGGTGTTGGGATGGAATTTCGCGGTCGTTGGGATGGAGAGGATCTTTCGGACGGAGGAGCTGCAGAAGAGGTGCAGATGCGACGAACTAGGTACGTCTCGTCAGGGCAGCGCAGCAATACTGGAGCAAGAAGAGATGGAGGGAGAACCGTGTCTTGCTACCTCATGACGAGGAGAGTTGGAATGAGCGGACAATGGCCCGATTAAAGAAGTCGTCGAGAGGGGAGGTTGGTACCGCTACTACCTATGTACGTACAGTGTAGGCGATAGCTCTTGCCGAGAGCTCTAAAATAATTCCCCACAGGCTTCAGGGGGGAGCTTCACAATGGCGGGGGATGGAAGGGGACGAACCTCGGTCGGATGGCATTTCCGGGGAACGTGGCGGGGGCGGGAAGGAGGGTTTCTAGACACCACACTCCATGCACCTGCTGAATCGCAGCGCAGTGCCCTTTCTGTGCTTCACGTGCCCAGGCTGGAAATTGCCCAACTGTCTCGATTTGTTTGGAATTATCGTCTCTTCCTATGCGCCATCAAACGTGGCATTCTTCAACGAATACTTGCTGTTCGCGTTAAACGAAACGAGTCCTTTCCATACCAGACTACAAGATCAGAAGCCTCAGAACACAATTCACATGCCGACGATTTGCCTCCTTGATGCCTCCACGATCCGGCGGGGCCGGCACCTCGTGACCTCCACTCCTCCCCCGGCCGGACGACGGGAATCTCGTGCGGCGTGGCTTAGCCTCCTTCACATGGGTGCGACAGGAGCCGGGACGATGGACTGGTTTCTTTTTCCGAGAGCCTTCTGTCCCCGTGGGCTTGCCGCGCCTAGCGATACCAAAGCTACTCCAAAATTGCCTCAGACGGATGGATCCTTGGATCGATACATGCTCTTGAGGCAGGGCGAACTGGCGATGTAGCCGCAGAATGAAAGGCTCATATCTCATTAAGATTAATTATACTCTAGGTAGGTATCACCCGAACGGGTTCAAATGGCTGAAATGTCCCACGCCTTACTCCTCCAGCTTGCTGATGCCAGGCACAATCTTCTCGTCGGGGTACTTGCGCGCAAACATGCCGAGCGCCTTGATGGTGAAGCTGAACTTGTAGTTGGGGTAGATGATGGTGCAGCTCTTGTTGAAGACGCCCTCCATTGACTCCTGCAGCCACTCGCCGTTCGCCTGCTGGCGGTCCATGAGGAACTGCACGCCCTTGCGGAGGGGCTCGATGTTGGTGTACTCGGCCTCCATCAGGCCGATCAGCGCCCACGCAGTCTGCACGACCAGGGATCCGCTGGGGTGCTCGTGGTATTCCATCGTCTCGCAGGCCTTCGTCTCTTGTCAGTCCAACTTCAGATCCCGGGATTGTCACGTCAGAAAAGAAACCTCACCTTGTAGCTCTCAGACCAGCCGCCGTCCTCCCTCTGCTTGGAAACGAGGAACTCGCAGCCGCGCCTTGCAACCTTGCTGGTCGAGTACGTGTCGCCAACGCTCGCCAGACTCTCCAGGGCGAACATGGTGGCGTAGGTGAAGCAGATGCCCCAGCTGCCGTACCACGAGCCGTCGATGTTCTGGTGGGACCGAATCCAGTTGACGGCGCGCATGATGAACACCCTAATCTCCTCCTTGCGGTACTCGGGCCAGTGCTTCCTGAACAGCGACAGGGCCGTGACGCAGGCGGTGGTGCACTCGGGATAGTCGTACTCGATCATGATGCGGCCAAAGACCTCGGCGGCGTTGAGCATCTCCATGTACTCGCCGCCGCGGCGCTTCTCGTACGAGCCAACGCCGCCCGTCTCGTTCTGGTACACGAGGATGCAGTCGATGGCGTCGAAGATGCGTTGGTCTTCGAGGAGCGCCGGGTAGCCCTCGGTCTTCTGCAGCATGATGACCGACTTGAGGGCCTCGGAGATGCAGTCGCTAACGGCGTAGCCCTGCTCGCGGTTACTGAAGGGCCAGCCACCCTTGCGCTGCTGGCGGTAGCACACATCCGAGTCCTTGCAATTCTCGCGGATCTGCTGGCGGTCGAGGAAGCCCAGGGCCTTCTCGAGCATGGG
This sequence comes from Colletotrichum musicola, assembly GCA_014235935.1. NCBI lineage: Eukaryota > Fungi > Ascomycota > Sordariomycetes > Glomerellales > Glomerellaceae > Colletotrichum > Colletotrichum musicola. Next base: position 5,580 of record WIGM01001257.1, read on the forward strand.
GCGCCACCGGTTCTCCTTCTCGAGCCCGGCGGCGACGACGGCCTGGATCATGAAGGCCGTGTCCCAGCACTGCACGCCGTTGGTGCCGCAGCCGAGCATGCCCTCGGCGTTGACCCAGAGCGAGTCGTCCATCCTTTCGGTATGGCGGCGGACGCTGTAGGCGCCGGGGCCGTCCCGGATGTAGCACACGATGTGGTTCATGGGGCCGTTGACGGGGGCCAGGCCGAGGTAGTCCGTGTTGGCGTCCTCCATGTCGACCAGCTTGCTCGTCCAGGCCTCGGCCGACTCCTTGATAGCGTTGGGGCGCAGGTAGGGGTTCCAGACGTTGACCAGGAGCCAGTTGACCGTGTTGAGGAGCCACGACTTGGGGTGGTAGTTGTCAACGGGGGCGATGTCGTTGCGGTGCGTCTTCCAGACGATGGACTCCCAGGGCTGGACGAACAGCTCCTTCTTGAGGGAGCGGACGACGTCCGTCTCCTCGCAGCTCCAGCGCCTCGAGTAGATGTACGACATGGGCAGGAAGACCTGGCGGATGTGAACCCACCACCGCTCGGGATGGATGGGCACCCACTTGGGCAGCAGCCAGATCTCGGGGGGCACGGGATTGACAATCTCCCAGTCGACGACGCCCAGAACGGCGAGCCACCACTTGGCCCAGTGCGGGCCCTGGGTCGCGCCGCCCAGCTCGTGGAGCCTGGCCCTGGCCTTGACCATGACGGGGTCCTCGGCGTCGACGCCGATGAGGCGCAGGGTGGTGTAGTTCAAGGTGGTGCCGAAGACGGTGCTGATGCCCTCGGTGTGCAGACCCCAGCCGCCCAGCTCGGGGTGAGCGCGGGCGAAGAGGTAGTTCTTGATCTCGGTCGCCCTGGACGATGAGATCGGGGTCTTGGTGACGTAGAGCGAGATGACGGTGCTCGGGAGCAGGAACATGGGGCCGCCATACTCGCATCCCCAGTCGCCAAAGGGCAGTTGGAGCTTCTCGATGTATTCGAGGCCGTTGAGGGTCGCGTCGAGGGGGTTGTTGGGTTCGGGGAGGATCGGGAGGTTCTGCATTTCGCATGTTCGTTAGCGAAGCTGTCGCATGTAGCGTGAGGGGGCAACGGGCCCAACTGACCGTGGGGAGACCCAGAAAGTACTTGTCGGCGTAGGTCTGGGGCCAGGCCTTCGCGGCCTCGTCGTCCTCGAGATACTTCCAGGTGTGACGGCCGTCCTCGTCCTTCATGCGCCACTTGGTGCGGTCCGTCTTCGCGTCGATGCGGGGCCTCTTGGGCCACTCCTGCTCGGCGATGGCCTCAGCGACACGCTTTCGCGACTGGATGGGCTTGAGCTCGGTGCCGTTGCTGGAGGCCACGGAGGGCGGCGCTTTCTTCTGGACGACCATTGCGGCGGCTGTGATTTTTTCCCTGCAGCTGCAGAGGAGGAGAAAGACGGGGTTCGGAGAGGGGAGAAGAGATGGTTGTCATCCGCGGTTCGGTGGCTGGAGGTGGTGCGTTCATGCACTTGATTTAAATGACGGCCACTGATCAGATCCCCTTGCGTGCTGGTCTGGGGCGGTGTCCAGAAAATCGGCATGCCCATTTTCCCCCCTTGCATGTGCGCGGGAATAACCCACCACATCCTCGTCCGACACCCCCTGCTCCAATGATGAAAATGGGCGAATTGCGAGGTGGAAGACAGGGGCTGTAGCGATCAAGTACTAGCAGCCCTCCAGTTCGACTCCACATTGTCAACTAAACAACAAATGACAATTTACGCTCAAGCCTTTTTGACAGGTGCCTTGTTGCGCAGCCAGCACAGGGGGGCTTCGTGGCCCGGGGGGGGGGGGTACTTAAACTTCAGCGGCACCGGGTGCCTGAAGCCTCTCGGGGCACTGTCCACAGGCAGCCCTCAGCACCCACCGTCCAGTGTCGTTTGTTTCGTCGCGGCGATCTGCCGGTGGAAGGTGCCTGCCCAGGTGCCTGCCTACCCAAACCAGTCGCTGTTCCTTCCGAGGGGGTGAATATGACTCTCGTCTTATTGGCCAATGCGACGAAAGGAAGGGTGGGGCGCCTTGTCACCCGATTGCCCAATCCCCGCTGTTCCTAACAGAAGTTCCCGTCCATGTCGTCCCTCACTCCTTCCGGGAAACAGCCATCTACACGTCCCAAGTTGACGTCGACGTCGACATCGCATGGGCAAGGACACGCATGCCGCCCTGGTGTCTGGCTGCCTCATCCGAACCATCCAATGGACGCTGCTACGCCTTCTTTGCTGCACGGTCAGCAGGACCGACTAACCGCACAGCCGTCGAGCCTGAACTGGTCGAGGAACACGGTGACCCTCCCCAACCCCGACCCTCAGAACAACGCCGTCGGACTGGCCATCACCAAGCTCGAAGACATCCTTGTCGCCGTGCAGGAGTCTGTTCTCAGCAACCAAGAGATGTTCATCCCGTACAGGACTAGGCCGACGAGCCGGCGTTCCACCGCGAAGGCTGGTAGCGAGTCCCGCCCATCTCGTCGTGCTTTCGTCCGCTTCCCTGGTCGTAGTGACAACGAGGCCCTCAAGTTTGGTGTGTAGATACGTAAACAGCCTTGGCTTTAACCTAGTAATGATCTGACGCTTTCGCCAGCCCGTGTCTTCAAGATCCTCCAACTCTCGCTCACTGCCCTGGTCACTGGCACATCGCTGACCAAGAGGTACGGCCTCTCTTGAGCTGGTGGTACGGCGGGCGGAGTTGCTGAGCGAGATGACGCAGGAACATCTACTACCAATCCCAAGGCCTTTTCGGGAAGCAGGCCGTGGTAGACAATCTCATCGACGACATGGCCTACACCCTGGGAGTTGGAAGAGACGTGTTCAACATCGCAGGTGCCTCCTTCCAGTAAGACGAGCACTTGTTAACGCCAGGTCCAGGTCGCAGCTGCCAAGGGCATGATAGCAGGCCCCATCCTCTTGCGGACGAGGGCAGCCTGCGAGACTGACGCATCTTTTGGAGACGGGGTACTGCCCTTCCTCCCACCCCCTTCTGGAGCTTGGACTCATGTCGTCTAGGGCGTGCTGATTCCTCGAGTAAGGGAAATCTCCCACATCGACTTTCGCGACGTGGAGTGGGTGCTGGTCATTGAGAAGGAAGCGACCTTCCGCGGCCTGGCTGCAGCAGGCTACTAGGGCACGTCTGCTTCCGGCAGGGGCTTGCTCGTCACCGTGAGTTGACACCTCAGAATGATACGCTTTCGGGGGACGTACCCAGCTTACACCCCTCCAGGGGAAAGGCTACCCGGATCTCAACACGAAGCAGTTCCTTCACGAGGTCCACGCTGCCAAACCCGAGCTCCCCATCTACGCGCTCGTCGACTATGATCCGGACGGCATCAGCATCATGCGCTGCTACAGCCACGGCTCGCGAGCACACGCGCACGAGAATAGAGTCACTGTACCTGGCCTGCAGTGGCTCGGTATCAAGAGTGACGACTTGGCTGGCAGAAGGGTCCCTGTGTGCGACGAAGGTGTCGGGGACGACGACGAGCTCGGCCTCTGGGCTGAAGATTTGCAACCTGATACGTCCAGGAACAGGTTCGACTCGGCGAACCCACTCACCACGAGAGATAGGAAGCGGGCAGTCAACATGCTGAAAGACATAGGCGAGAACATCGACGGATATGACATGGAATGTCGACGGGAGCTGCAGGTAATGCTATTTCTTGGGATCAAGGCCGAGATACAGGCCGTGGACGACGCCGGCGACATTTCGAACTGGCTGGACGAGCACATGAGGAGCTATTGATTTCAAAGGGCTTGATTCTCTGGGTTTTTGGAGCGTTTGTTATCATGGTCGGCAATGGACATACGCAGCGTGGTTGATGCTGGGACGTGTTTTGATGGACAGTGTGGAGTGCGTCTAATATTTCACGCACCGTGTTTCCACCCACATTACTCAAAAATTTCTTGACCTCACCTTTGGAGACTCACTCACAACGCCGGCAACCCGTCAGAAAAATCCACAACCATGGCGCCCAAACTGTCCGAAGATGAGATCGACGACCTGATCTACCTCTCCCGCGCCGGCGAACTCGCCGAGCTCCAGGAGACCCTCAAGGCGCTGGCGGAGCGCGAGAACGTCTCCGTCGGCGAAGTCGTCACCGCCGCCAAGGACGAGTCCAGCAAGGCGACCTGTCTGCACATGGCCGCGGGCAACGGCCACATCGGTGAGTTTTCGCCTCCGAAATCCCTGCATTACCAAGAATGATGACTGACACAACTGAAAAGACGCCGTCAAGGCCCTCGTCGAGGCGTTGGACGCCCGTTCCGCGGAGGAGAAGAAGGCGTACGTGGACGCGGCCAACGAGTTCGGCAACACGGGCCTGCACTGGGCGTGCCTGGGGGGCCACCTCGAGGTGGTCAAGTACCTCGTGGCGCAGGGGGCGTCGCCCGCGGCGGCGAACGACAAGGACCAGATCCCACTCGACTCGGCGCTGTTCAACGGCAAGAGGGAGGTTGCGGACTGGTTCCTGGCGCAGTCTGGGGACATCGAGGGGGGCAACTCGGAGGGGCTCGAGGGCGGGGCTGCGGGTGTTGAGATTGAGGACGATGGGGAGAAGAAGGCTGAGGCCGGTGGGAGCAAGGATTCATAGGGA
>WIGM01001259.1:0-10151 GCA_014235935.1 Colletotrichum musicola
CGGACTTCAGCGCAGCTTCTCCGGCGAAGCTCCTGCCAGCGCACAGGTCGCACGACAGCGCATTACGTCAGCAGGCAGCTTCTTTTCAGAACATAATTTCGATTACTCATCAACCACGATGAACTCTCATCTCAAAGATGTCTCTGTTCTCTAGGTAAGTCTTTCTTAATGTTTGGATGCTCTTCCCACCTAGGTAGGTAGTTGAAGCCTTTAAGCTATCGCCCCGAACTTCAGTTTGTGTCTCCGTGTGTTTTCTGCACAAAAGTCTCGTTCTCGGCAGTATCGTCTCGGGTCACCACAGACAAGACACACCACCAACCTTGCCATGACGCAGTTTTCTTCAACGACCTCTTGGGGAAACCATTCGCATTATACACAGCTGGACTCTATTTCCTTTACATCCCTTGGTTCCAAGAAGCTGCCTACAGTTCATCGCCTTCCCAGTGGCATCGTCGGAGGAGTAAAAGAGCCCAAGTACACGCCTGGATGCCTGTGGTCGCTGAAGCCCCCTAATACCCATGCGCTAAAACAGCCCGGGGCACCTACCACCCCTAAACCGGTGCGCTGGAACCAGTGGAGGATTCTTGCATTGCGGCGGCCCGAACAGAAAGCTCCCGTCTTCTATGACGACATGCCTGCGCAGGGAGTCCGTGATATCACCTACACCTATGAACTCATCCACGCACCATGAAGCTCGCTAGCTTTGCGACGGCCATACTGGCGAGTCGTCCAATTGCAATATCAAGTAGATTTAACATAAGCCAGAAAAGAGTAACCACTCATATCGCAAGTGCTACTACCCCACAAACCGTCCGTTACTTCGCCATGAAGCGAACAGCTGCCACCGCCGGCCTCACAGGAAACAGGACCACCAAGAAACCTCGGCCGGCCGTGCCTGAATATCACCTCACGCCTTCAGTACGAGACAGCGATGGAGGAATAGTATGGCCCGCGCCGCAGGACAAGATAGAGGCAGCGAGAAGCTTCATCCGCGAATGGTACCGTCAACAGTTCTCCCATCTCATCTCATGCTAACTCACCCCAGCGCCTCGTCCAACAAGCAAACCCTCATCGTCCCGGACAAGGACGCAGATGGCCTCTCATCAGGCGCCATCATCCACCGGACCCTCGTCCTCCTCGGCCTGGACCCTGAGCTGATTTCAGTCTACCTCCCGCCCAAAGGCAGCAACATCCACGACGACCCCTCCCGCGAAGCCATGGCAAAGCACAAGCCGGAGTACATCTTCGTCCTGGACCAAGGCTCGCGCAACTCACCCTCGCTCATCGCCGAGCCGCACCGCGGAATTGTCATCGACCATCATCACGCCCTCGAGGCGGACCATCCGCAGGGCGCACTCCACGTCACGGCGTGCGACTGCCCACCCGTGGCCACGAGCTCGCTGCTGACGTACCTCATCTGCCGGGACCTGCACGACGGCGTGGAAGATGCGTGCGATTGGCTCTGCGCGATGGGGACGCACGGCGACCTGGGGAACACGCTCAAGTGGGAGCCGCCGTTCCCCGATATGAAGGCGACGTTTAAGAGGTACACCAAGAAGGCCGTCAACGACGCCGTGTCGCTCATCAACGCACCGCGGAGGACGGCGTCGTATGACGTCCCCGGCGCCTGGGCTGCTCTCCTCGCCGCCGGGAACCCGAAGGAACTTCTTTCGAATAGTACGCTGCTCGCGGCCAGGGCCGAGGTCAACGCCGAGGTGGAACGCTGCACGCACACGGCGCCCAAGTTCTCGTCTGACGGTCGTATTGCTGTGTTCCGGATCAGCTCGCAGGCGCAGGTCCACCCCGTCATCGCGACGCGCTGGGCTGGGCACTTATCCTCCTCGAAGTTGGAGGTCGTGCTGGTCGCGAACGAGGGGTATCTGCCTGACATGGTGAACTTCTCCTGCCGCGTGCCCCGGCACGCGAGGGCGAGGGATCCGCCGGTGAATATCATCGAGGTGCTGCAGGGCGTGGCGGCGCGGGCGGAGGATGCGACGTTGAGGGAGCGGCTGGGCGAGTCGTTTGCGAGGGGGCACAAGGAGGCCAGCGGTGGGATCGTGCCCAAGGCCGAGTTTGAGGAGTTGATGGCCGTGTTGGAGGTTGGGAAGAAGGTTGAGAGGGGGTCGCCGACGAAGGTCAAGAAGGAAGCGCCGTCGAATACTCTGTTGAATTACTTTGGGAAGGGGTAGTTAATCTACCTTGGTGAACACATGCTTCTCGTATACTGTGACTTGTTTGAAAGGTCAGTTGACTTCATCACTGAGCGAAATGGGCACTTCCTATGAATTAAAAAGCATTCACTTTACTTTCAGATACCTTTCAGGTTGAGCCGTTCGTGTAAGTGTACTCTAAAAAACGCCTTGATCGGCCGTGACGGACGAGAATGAAGTTGTGACAGTGTCGTGAGTGTTCGTTGGGAGATTGAGACTACGTACTTCGAGGGCCCAAACATTGGGCGACATATATTATCGCTCCCTCTGTCTTGAGATCCATGTTCTCTTCCAGACTACGCCTACCATCTCCCCAGAGTATTGGACAAACGCGAAAGAATGATCAGACCCGAAAACACACGTCTATCGGCGAGTGTCTGTGACTGGAAACATACTGACGATTTCCAAAAGCGATGCCGTACGTCTCTGCCTACGACCCCTTCCCTCGCGATAACCACATGCTTAGCCATCAGGAAACGATAGTCCAGTTCTCCCCTCGGTAGTCTCGTCCCATCCTTGATGTCATCAGAAGCTTTCATCCCACCCACGTGTCACGTCCGCCAAACGATGAATAAGCCAACAGTCCTAGACATCTAAGCACCACGACAACGAGTCCATCACCATCATGGCCTGACAAATGCCCACCCAGCAAAGTTTCTTGGCATGAACATGACAGACACCCAAAGCAGTGACATCACTCGGCGACATGGCATGATCCCTTGGACGGGATGCCCAAAGCTCCCAAGCTCACCCTGCACGCATGAATGTACAGATACCGCTTGGCACCAAAGCTCCAAGATGCCGGCAAAGGGCAAAAGAGAGGGTCCTTTGATGCTTCCATACTTTCCGAGACGTCCACGTCAAGTGCCATACTTTCTGGGAGGTCCACGTCAAGTGGTTGCCATCCCATATGACCCGCGGCATCACAGCGACATCTGATGACTCCCTTGGGCGGGAAGCCGGAGGACCCTCGCCAAGGAGAACTCTATTCAACAACAGCTAGGATCCATGCAACTACACTAAGGACCTGGGTATATCCCCCCCCCCCCCCTCTACTATCAAGCAGGCGGCAAAAAAGACGCAAACAAAACGCCCTGGATCAGGGCGTACATGACCGAGAAGGTGACCACTTTGCGTCCGAGAGCCCGCCTCTCGCCGTCGAGCAGGCACCCGGCAACCCACCAGTACCACACCGGGTACCCGGTCGCGATCCTCGTGATGATCTGGACGTGGTACGTGGTGATGGCCGAGACGGCGAGGAGGACCTGGGAGGCGGCGAGTGACGCCACGACGATCTGCCTGGACGACGGAACATCCCGAACGGCCACTTTGGTGCTGTTCGTCGGACTCCGTGACAACACCGAAGGCCTCTTGAGAGCCTCCAACCCCGACGCGATCATCAGCGCCAGCACCGGGGCGGCCAGGGCGAAGAGCGGGATGTTGCCTGGCGTCCAGTAGCGGAGGAATCCGACGCCCCTAGACCGGTGATTAGCAAGAAAATCTTTTCGCAGCGTTTCCGTGACCATCCGCCTGCAGACAAAATGTCTCCGCAAGTACCGACAGAGTACTCGATAGGGCTGGGAGGAGGGGCGCGTCACGTACCAATAGTGTTCCTGGACAAAGGAGTAGATGCCGGGCACGGTCCGCCCGCACCACGCGCGCGCCTCGGATGCGCCGGAACAGTACCGCAACCAGGCGCGGTACTGGGGGACGACGGAGCCCGAGGCCACGAGCACGCCGCCAACGACTGGTCCGAGCAGGGCCGCCGTGGCACCCGCGAGACTAGTGCCGGTGATAGGGCTGGAGAGCAGGGAGTGGAGGATCGTTAGGCACTCGGCCGCGAAGGGGATTCCGTTTAGGAGACCGTTGGACCGCAGGGCTGTCGCGAGCCCGAAGAGGGCGCCTGCGGAGATTTGGGCCGCCGTCCAGCGGAGCGAGCCTCGTGGCTGATCCGAGGTGAGGACGTAGTAGCCGGCGAAGGCGAAGAGGGCGTAGGAGCTCTCTGCGTAGGGGACCGAGAGGAACAGGCCCGCGGGCGAGATGATGTGGAGGAACGCGGCTAGGAAAGCCAGGGGCTTTCTGTCGAAGAGCTTCTGGGTCAAGGCGTACAGCGTCAGCACGGCAAAGAGATGCGCCGCGTGGGCGACGGCGATGCCTATGGCCGCCTCCAGACCGCCGTGCCCATCATCCGCGACGCCCAGCACGCGCGCAAGCCTGGCGAGGCCGGAAACGAACAGCGGCAGCACGGCGTTGAAGGCCCATTCCTGCTCGTAGAGGTAGCCTCGCCTCGCGGCCTGGGTGAAGTAGATGGCGTCCCATCGCATCAGGCGGGTGACGAGCGACAGGTCCGACTCGTTGCGCCGGAGCATCAGGGACGTCGAGGTGTCGTACGAGGGCGCGACGGCGCTGCCTAGGGCGACGGCGAGGAGCAGGCCCTTCCAGGCCAGGAAGACCGCGATCAGGGTCTGGCGAGGGTGGGAGGCATGGCGGGCGAGCATGGCCGGAGCTGGCGGGACGTGGTGACGTCGGACAAGTCGAGGACTGACTCGGAGAGCCCAGGCGGTCGGTGAAGAATGTCGCCGATGGGCGGCGAGCCCGCTGAGCTGACAGCAGAGAGACACAAAGAGAGTTTCTGAGCGATGGTGATGCAAGCGTTGCTGACGGGACCTCGGTGGATGGGTCCCGAGTTCGGTGTGGTGTCAGTGAGACTGTCGATGTGCTGATGTGACGGAAGTCTAGGCATCGGGGGTCGGAGGTGTTGCGTAGCCGCGCCGGGACGAGCGGCGCCACCTGGCCAGTTGCGCCGGTGGAGGGGTTCGCGGTAGGCGTTAGGCGGTAGGCGGCTCGGCGCACGGGGCAGAACTGATAACGTAAGCAATTACCATGCTGTAACCTGTGCATCTTCACTTTCGGTTTTCTCTCCATCACCGAGCGGAGTTCGGGGCCCGGTACCAATTCCACGTCCCAAACGTGATCCAGACCGGCGGGTCTCGATCTGCACTAGAGTACCGTAGGTAACGTAAATGCAGTGTCACTGTTTGCGACCCCTGCGAGTGAGATATTTTTTTTTGAAGCTGCCAGGCTCAGCCTTTCTTTTTCTTCTGGAAGCGCTCCGACTGTTCGTTTTGGTGGAAACATCCGCAGGCTGTGGATCCCGGGCGGATCGGTGGGGGGTACCAGGGTCGCGATGGTACTTGTGTCGCTAGTGCAGATACCTGGAAACCTAAGTACTGCACGGAGTACCTGTGGATAACCGTGCATCCTCTGAATTAGCGGTCGAGACTTGGTGGGGAGATGCTCAACGGACGAACACCGCCCGGAATCCCCTCAGTCGGGTCCAGGCCGTAGAATCTCTCCTCGCATTGAGTCGATCCTCCCTAGGCCTCCTTGAAGCACCTCAGCAACGGACAGCGGGTCTCGTCTCTGGCCTGTCATCGCGAGGAGGAACTAATGTGCTCCATGTGGCGAAGTCTCGACAGGGCCCACGGGCAGGGCTCGGAGACCCCGTTTAGGGCGGGCGAACGGGGGCTCGAGGGGCTCTTACAGGAGGTCGTCCCCTGAATTTGCTGCCCCTCGAACAAGAGGGGTGAAATGCCAATGAGATGCAGTGGGATGCCGCATGCTGTCAGCTGGAAAGGGGAATCTCCTCAGCGGTGATCAAGCACAAACACAGCCTAGCAATTCGTTCAGGCAAGGGCATGAGGCATGGAATACTGCGCGATATGCGATATGCGATATGTTATGGGCCATGGGCCATGGGCCAGTCAAGGGATAGTAGGGCTGGGTAGGATGCCTGAAGGAATTGAGGCTGATGAGAAACATGTGTATGCCCACAGCCCATCCCATTGCGCTTACCATCATATGCAACGCAGCATCAGCTCATAGGCCGGTGTCCCTGATGAATCTCACCCGTGATGCTTTCGAGAAATGACATGCCAGGAGCCCCCAACGGAAAGACGAGCTAGGGACGCTGGTGAGCCTACTCGACTCCCGGTAGATCCGCCTGCAGCGGGCGAGATCATGACACTAAATGGGTGGATGGAGGGACTGCGGGCGAGTGGATGCCACCAAGATTCCTGTCATTTAGGTGAGCCCGAGATTACAGTGACAGTGTACAAAGTAAGTACAGTGTAGGTAGTCTCGGTGGCTGGCGAGAGGATTGGATGAGCGACGGAAGTCACTGTCCCTTCACTTCAGACATCACGAGGAAGGCAGGTCGGCCCCGAGCATAGATGCTCTTGCCAGTTGCATCGACATCGGCCCCGATGCTCCTTCCATCCTTTCAGGTTCCCAGCATGTCACTTCCCCGCTCGGGAATGCACCTGCCCCCACCTGCCCCCAGCTGCCAATGAGCTTAGGCAGGTGCCATAGAACTGAAGGTCCATGGATGAGGAGTGTCTGCCGCAGCTTGTTAACCTTGGCTGCAACAACCTCATTCCCGTTTCACATGGCCCCCCGGCTGCTCTCGGGCTGACGAAGCGAGACTCCAACAACCCTGCACAAGCTGCGCTTCGTCCAGTCTTCTTGGGCTCGCCGTTGCGCTGCTCCTCGTCCTCGTTCTTTGAGACGGCAAAGAGACGTGACCGGTCTCCGTTTTAAGCTTCGCCTGGCTGTCACGCTGGGAATGGAGAAGTTGAGACCCTTCGCCTGCCGGGAAACGTCAGCAGACGGTCCATCGCCCACCGGCTCGTGGATATCTGTCTGTTCGGCCCGCCTTGCACGACGCAGATTGGCTGCTGCGTCTCTACTGCGACGGCCGAGCTGACGCAGTTTGGAGCTGTGATTGAGCCTCGGGCCATGGGTGGGAGGATCTGTACCGTATCCGTACCGCTCGCAGAATTGTCCAATGGCTCCAACATTTGTTGGTGTTTGGGCAGGCTCAGAAGATTGACCGCAACTCACAGCCACCGCGCTGATGATCGTCGACTTGCTGCCTGGACGCCTGACACGTTTGGGATTTCGACCAGCGAATGGATCGAGGTTCTCCCAGCCTGTCAAGAGGCTGTGTGACCGTCCCTCATAAGGATTGTCGATCAAGTGACCGAGACGTGACGGCATCGGACACCACGGCGTGGCGGCCTCGCTACCTGTGCTGACGGCCGCAGCGTTTTCGGTATCCGACAGCCGTGGACGGGGGACGAGGACGATGAGGCTGTATGACCGCCGACTCCCCTTGGTTCCGTCGTCTTGATGGAGGCAGCAAGCAATGAGAGCCGTCGGGTTGGGCCAACTCCCCCCACCGCCATCACGATCTCCACGAACATCACCGCCGTTATCGTCCCTAGCTTGTTCTTCTGCTGACGAGGCTTTGTTGTCCCACCCGTCCATCCATCTTGGCATCTTGCCAATTGACAGCTGCCTGTCGAGACACCAAGACGCTCGCCGGTGCCAGAGACAATACGTACCCTGGCTGGAGTCGCTGGACCTCACCGCCGTTGCACATGAACTCCTGTCTTGGATCCTCGCCTCTCCATTCGGCCATCGGACTGCAGGTGTCAAGGTTCCATCGCCAAGTTCAAGACAGCAACTGAATACTGACAAGGACCCGGAAGCATGCCGCCAATGCCAACATACAGACCCGCATTCCAGACTTTCCCGTCTTCGCCGTATCGCAATCGCCAAAGGCACACGCGGCTAACGGACTGCGTGTTTCAACCCATCCAGTCATCAGGGCCGCTGCTTCGAGTCTTGTCTTGCGGTGCAACATTGGCCAGACAAGCAAGCTCTGGAGGCCTGCTAGTGGCCTATCCGTCTTATCCAACTGAATCCTGGCGTTTCCTCCCGCCGTTGGCAGGCACTAACTAATACCTACTATGTACACCATCCCGCTCACCACTCACCACGTCACGACCGAGGCACAACGAGCGGATGTGGTTATCCAGGGCCAGAGCCTGGACCTGAACTCTTTGTCATGCTTGTCGAGGCCAAAGAGCTCATTGGCCATCGCGACTGACATCCTAATCTGGCCAGCCGGCTGCGTTAAGCTGCTGCAATACCACTTCACCAACGCACATCTCATCTCACCATCGTCAGCTGCAGCCCGAAACAAGCGCCGAGAAAAAAAAAATGATAATCCAGCAGAGACATTAGACTTCCACATGTCGCCAAGCTGAAGTTGTGCTTGCGAGTAGTAAGGGCCCCGCGACGTGTCACGGCTAGCACAACACACACTTCACTTGAGCGCCATTTGAGTTTGCCAACCGCATTAGGTCTGGACGCCCATCGCTGGACGGTCTGATCTAAGAGAGCTGTCGCCTCGAGACGTCTCACGCGCCGGGTCTGACTGGAAGGCCAACCTCCGTGTCGCCCGCCGCCCGCAGAGCATCCCTTTCCCTCCTTCCGATTGCCCAGACAACAATGGAGCAGTGCTGGCGGCCCTACTGGTAGCAGCAACATGAAATATCACAAGCCGGGGCGATGCTGGAATCGACTCTCGGCAACGGCAAGCCACCACAGCGGAGTCGAACCGGCGCGTTATTAGGCTGCTCGGTTACTATGTAGGCTTGTTGAAGAAGCGGCCACTTGCCTGGACTCAATAATTGCAAGGACAGCTGTTTTCCTCAACATGAGCAGAGCTTCACGAGGCAGCACCGGCACCCGAGAGATTGGATTGCACGAGTCTATCATCCGCATCTTGATCTCGGAACGCCCAGCCCGCTGGCATCTCCTTTCCTGAGGAGGATCTGGGTTCTGTGCCATCGAGGAGCAGAGCCCTGCACCGGCTCGCAGGGGCTTGCAGGGCACCCCCGACCTACCCGCCACCCAATCCGAGTGCGGTTCCACCGCACCACCTTGGACAGGGGGCCTATTGTCGGCCTAGCGCCCGATCGGGGCTGCAGGCTCAGAGACGGGAGCCCGCGGTGAAGGCTCCCAGCGAGCCGGATCGCCGTCTGAGCATCTGACTCCTGCCATGCACCCGTGGTCCTGGGCGGACTTGGAACGTGGCCTGCCATGGTGGCCTGACGACCTCGACTTGTCGTCGTCCATCGGGGTTAGAGACGCCCTTTGCTACCGACGACGGCAACAAGAAAGACGACGGACGGGATCCAGGATCACAGCCGGCCGAGCCGTCGTGGGCGGCGCGTGGAACTGCACCGAGGCGTTCGAACTTGGCGAGGCATCTGCCCTGCTAGCAAGCCTGCCAGCGAGCCGATTCCAATTAGATGCGCTCGGGATACCCCTTCCCGCACCGGACGGATAGCGAGAAACGGGTGCTGGTAGTTTGGGGAAGCTAAACACCTGAATTTAGCAACGGCACACATGGTCATACCCGGCTCGTGAGATTGAGAGAAAAAAACAGGACGATCCAGAGATGCAGAGCCCCTCCTCGATCCGCCGACCGCCGGGCACCTCCCTCTCGGCAGCCGTGTTTTACTGCGGCAGCAGACCCGAAGTGGGAGTTGTCGCGGGGATCGTGAGAAGCTCGGGACCACCACCACCACCTCGTCCGGGACGGCGACAAGTTACATACGACCACCGCCTTTTCACTTTGCGATGGTGTAAACGCTGCAGTCCAGGGCCAAGACTGGGGTGGGGGCCTAGCCTGCGGTGTAGAGACTTTGCCGCTTCTTGCCCGCAGCGCAGCACAGCGCATCGCATCGCAGGAGGACAGGCACGCACACAGGCACACACGGAGCGTCTTTGACGCAAGGGAAGGCCGCGAGAAGCGCAAGCCGGGGCACGGAGCTGATTCTAGACCTTGCTCCAGACGACGAGAGCGAAAAGAGGTCGGGGGTGCGAGAGCATGCGAGCCTGCGAGGGGCAGCCCCCGTCCGTCTGATCTGGGGCCTCGCAGTTCGCCGACGAGCCGACGGGGAGACGAAGTGAGGGGCGGAGGGGGGGGGGGGGGGGGGGGGGGGGGGGCTTGATCGTGACCACGTCCTGTCTCGGTGCTAGCGCCCATCAAACCAAACACGACTGGCGCCAAGAAACCAACAACAG
>WIGM01001260.1:0-10149 GCA_014235935.1 Colletotrichum musicola
GCAACAAGATGCCGCCTCGGCCACAAGCCATTGTCAGCCCCAAGCTTTGCGGCCCGATGCGGGACAACTTAGATTGAAGAAGCATCGAAGAAGAGTGGATCATATATGCGGCTTCTAGCCGGTTGCTCTCTCTGGGACTCGGGGCATCTTGCAGCCCGGCGGCCCATTGCAGAATGTTGTCAAGGGAAGGCCGTGGCCGGGGTGATCCAGAAATAGTGCTCTCCGAAGTTACCGAGGCTCATGTCAATGCATTGATGACTTTTGAATGTGCGGCCATTGGACCAAATCTTTTTAGAAAGGGGGTTCAGTGGCCCCTGCTGTCGGCAGATCCCTGATTCGGAATGTCTTCCATCATGGAGCCCCTTGCTTCCGGCGATCAGGGGTGGATTCGTAATCTTACAACACGCATCGTCGCCCTGCACATGGAACTCCACGCCGCGGACCACGCGGCTCTACATACGAAAGGGGAATGGGGTAACAACGGCCGGCGATTCCGTGAGCGGCTCACGGTAACCTTACAGCCTTAGTGGGCCGGTTTTCTCCCATCAAATGACTCGGGATGTCAACGACAAAGCTTTATTTACCCTAGGGTATCCCGTTCAACGTCGAACTTTTTCAGGATTTTTGACACCATCGCGTCACGCCTAGTCTTTCGTTTCCCGTTCTGGCCTGTCCGTCCCTTCATTTTCGACTACTATCAAGATGCTCTTCAAGTCTGCTCTCATCTTCTCAGTCGCTTTGACGGCCGATGCTTTTGCTATCGTCCGGCGCGATGCCAACGACTGGGCAGCCCCGACTGCAGCTGACCGTAAGTCACACTGAAGTATCAGATCAGTATTTCCACTCAGTAACACTGACATCCTCCAGGTCGCAGTCCCTGCCCCATGGTCAACACGCTTGCCAACCATGGATACCTTCCTCGCAACGGCCTGAACGTCTCCCTCGCCGACCTCATCACCGGTTTCACGGCCGCTGTCAACTTGGACCCGGCGGCAACCACCCTGGTGGGCCAGAAGGCGCTGTTGACTTCCACCACCGGCAACAACGCTACCTTCAACTTGGATGATCTGAACACGCATGGAAGTAAGTTCGAAACCCAGAAACTTTGCGGCCGACCTCGGATACTAACAGTCTTCTCTTCTAGTCATCGAGCACGACGGCAGTCTGAGCCGCAAGGATACTTACTTCGGCGACAACCACAGCTTCGACAAGGAGATTTGGGCGTCCGTTGCCTCGCACTTTACCGAGTCGACCATCTCCATTCCCACTGCTGCCAAGGCCAGGGCTGCTCGCCTTCAGGCCGCTGCTGCCGCCAACCCCGACTTCAGCTTGGACGCCAACGGTGTTCAGTTCAGTTTCATTGAGACCGCGCTCTACCTCTCCATCTTCGGCAACTTGGTTGATGGAAACGCCAACACCGAATGGGTTAAGGTTCTGTTTGGTAAGTTTCTAAGAAGACCTGTCGATCGTCGTTGCCACATAAGACTAACCAGAGTTTCAGAGCAAGAACGTCTTCCTTTCCAGGAGGGCTTCGCCAGATCCGAGACCCCTGTTACTGCTGCTGGAATCCTTGGCTTGGTGAGCAAGGTTGCTGCCGCAAGCGCATAAGAAGTTGTAATAGAATCGTTATTTAGTATTACAAATAATGAATGTTCTACGAAGATGAGTAAGCATACGGACAGGTCTTCTCGTGATCCAAGCGTCGTCTTGTCTAGTCAATCAGTAGCAAACGCATTTCAGTGTTTGGTCTTTCAGCTTGAGCTGTAAGCGCCAGACGCGATTTCGACTTCAGACCAAGATACGTGCGACACTTACCTATCCTGCAGATCCCAGAATGTGGGTCCAGAGGCTTGTCATCCGAAAGAGCCTCGGAGAGAATAATCGTCGTAGAGCTGCCTCGGCACAGAAGACACCTCCATCGGCCGAGGTCGTGTCGCTGCAACAGCTTTGTCCCTAAACACTCGACGTCTCCATGCTGACGCGCGCATGACCTACAATTGAGAATCATGGGAAATCTTCATCCAATTGTACCGCTCTCCACGACTCCGAATTATCCCATTACGTCTCTACCCCTTGGCACTCGGCAACCGATAGGTAGCATGGCAGTCATGTGAATTTCCACATCGGCATGAGCTGGTACTTTTCTCTTACCGAAATGCGTAGTAGTTAGAGAGGAGGAAACTCTCTGCATTGTTCTTGAAAGACTGATGGGATAGAATTTTATCATCTCGTGTCTTTTTCATCGCCTAAAGAGCCAGAAGCAGGAACGGCCAGATTTGGAAGCGAAAGCGACGTCAGTCGTAATCCAATCACGAGCCCCAATCGACAAGTTCTCGGTATTTAGTCTCAGACCTCTCTATTCATATCACGTGTGCGTCTTCTTGTATCCGCCCCAATCTCGGAATATCTCAAGCGTTACGAATCGGCCGCGTCCTCGTCAACCCAGTCGCTGTCGCCCCATGCGCTCTGCGCACTGATGATTGGGGGACATTCTCCTCGGCCTAGGTCAGTCGGTCTGAAATACCTCTTCGTCTCAACCCGACTGTCGCGGCTATGCGAGTGCGAGTCCGTCAACCATGTGAAACAATCGCTGGCAGGCTCGATGGTCCAGCAGGAGGCATGTCTGGCAGCAAACCTTGGGGCAATGAACAGGAAACAGGTGGCAAGCCATGGAAATACAGCCCGCACGGGTGACGTACTGTCTGAGCTTATCATACTGCCATAAATGACGAAACACGTGAAGGTGGCAGGGCCGAGGGTTGAGATCAGACGAAATTATATATATTCCACGCTCTCCGTGTGATGCTACACAAGAAGAAGCCGCAGACGTTGACTCCCATCGTTTCTGGATTTCCACAAAGAACTCGTCAACATTTTTCTCTTCACCAAAATGACTGACGTCAAAAATCCCATGCAATCTACCTGGCGCCTTTGGGACAGACGCTCTTGGAATTATCACCACTGGATTATCGAGCGGCTCGGACTACAACATGTCGACCTGAACCAGAAAGTTCCCGTTCACGACAAACACGACCCGGTTCCGTACGTACCACACTGGCAGTTTCACAAGTGGATTTTGTTCCATGCGTTCATTCCTCTGGCCATCCAACAAAGCTTTGTCTCTTTGTTCGGGTTCAACCTCCATCCCGTTGCCGCGTTCGTCTTTTACAGCGCTGCAATCAAGCTCATCGCGATCCACCAAATCAACATAATGCGAGACATGGGACACTTGTACGGTTTTCTTGACGGCGACAAGCACGAACGCGATGGCGTCCCGGACAGAAGCGTGAAGAAGGTCCTCCAGTCCCTCGTGTCGACGTCGACATTCCGATCCATGATGGCTGTTATCATTGCATACCGGCGCCACGAGGCACCCAACAGCCTCAACTGGAAGTTGGCACCGCTCGAGATTGGTCTTTATGGCGTTGTTCTCGATTTTTGGTTCTACTGGTACCACAGAATCATGCACGAGGTCGAGTCGCTTTGGAAATATCACCGAACACACCACATGACCAAGCACCCGAACCCTCTTCTCACACTTTTCGCCGATTCCGAGCAGGAGTTCTGGGACATCGCTGGCATCCCCCTACTCACCTACATGACTTTGAGGTTCATGGGCTTGCCAATGGGCTTTTACGATTGGTGGCTCTGCCAGCAATATGTCATCTTTACTGAGCTGAGCGGGCATAGCGGGCTTCGGATTTATGCTACGACACCGACACCTTTCGCATACCCTCTCAGGTGGTTCAACTGCGACCTCGTCTTGGAGGATCATGATCTACATCACCGCCAGGGCTGGAAGAAGAGCGGCAATTACGGTAAACATACTCGTCTTTGGGATCGACTTTTTGGGACTTGCATGGATCGGATTGAGTGTCCTGATGAGAACATTGACTATTCAAACACGGTCGTTTATCCACTTTTGTAGGGCGGTGGAGGGGAGGTCTTGTCCGAATCTAAGATTCGTTTAAGGACAGAGATTCCAACATATGTCTTGTAGTCTCACTTGCGATAGAATCCTGTTGTGTTTTACACTCTCTTCAGCACGCTGGCAGCCATTGAATGTTTGTCTGTGATTTATTTTCCGATGAAGTAAATGCGAGGCTAGAGTTCAAATAACGTGTGTACCAGCGACCAGTCGCTGGCCCTGGAATCCGAATGGCTTAGGTATCACTCTAGCACCATCCAGACACCTCGTCAGGAGGAGCAAAGCATGTTCCGACGCCATCTCCACACTGGAAACCCTTCGTGGCGATTGTCTTGCAAGCAAACTCCCACGGGTCTCCCTCGATGTATCCGCCCTCCTTCTTGTGGCACTAAGCAGGCGGTTATTTTTCACTTGATCCAAATGTCTGAATCCGGATTGGGGTATAACCTACTCGACCAGAAGGAGTGTCGTACCAAGTTCCTCCCCACTGCAACGGGCTTTGTCAGCACTGAACATCAATTTCATTGCCTATGAGGGTAACATACGGGATAGTTTGAAGAGTCATACAAGGCGCATGCCGCTGTTGTCATGCGCCAGTTGTAGCTATCGCCATTGTGGCATGTGCAGCTGTCGTGAGGATCGGCCACTCTGCGTGTTGTGTCAGCCAGTCTGCGGAGCTCGAGAGAGATTAAGGGACATAGTGTGCAACTTACGCAACCGCCAGAAACATGAAAAGGGAAGAAAGAGTAGTGACAGAGGGCAACATGTTTGATGGAATCTCTGCAAATCTTTATCAAAGATAAGAATTGGATAACTCGAAAAAGATAGACTGGTCTTGGGTGAAAACGAATGACTGGTGATGATGATGCGCAACCTCAGAAGCCCAAGTACATCTACACGCCTCTCACCGTCAATATATATATCAACCAACATACGTTAATCTTGCCGCATTCTCGAGTCAGAAGCCTTTCGAACACCCAGGGGCTCCTCAATACCCTGTTTACCTCGAGCGGCGGATATTTCTGGGCATTCCAGGGGCTGGAAATATGAGGGGGTCAAGCAGGTCACGGACAGGGTCCACCCAGCTGCAGAGGCTGCCAATGAGGGATCCACGATATCTGGAGAGGAATTGGACTTCAGTGGCTTCAGTACGAGAGTCTCGGACATCCTTTGGTTTCCTTCTTCTCTCTGCCCACGAACCTGGGGAGGATCCTCCCTCGACGAGTCAACAGCATACCCCATTCACGCCCGAAATCGCAACATGCGGACTCAAAGTCCGCTATCCC
Organism: Colletotrichum musicola; assembly: GCA_014235935.1. Classification (NCBI taxonomy): domain Eukaryota; kingdom Fungi; phylum Ascomycota; class Sordariomycetes; order Glomerellales; family Glomerellaceae; genus Colletotrichum; species Colletotrichum musicola. The sequence goes on from WIGM01001260.1 coordinate 5,215, forward strand.
TCCCCTGTCTGCGTCAACAAAGCTGAAAAACTGTGGACTGATTTGGCAAGTAATGGGCATCAGTTCATTTCGATGAAACATACTTTTGGAAATGTTATCTAGACCATCGCTTAGGCCGAGCACGTAACTCGCGTGTGTGTTGGAAGCCATGGCATCACTAAATCAGATTGCATCTTGCGAGTGAAGACCAGAGCGAAGACAGTCCTCGAAGACTGTTTCAGAGTCTTTCGGATAGCTCTTATCTGTATCTACAAAGTACGGACCTCAAGTTATGATAACTCTGTCTGGTCTAAAGGACAGTCATGTTCAGTCAAGTTGCCAGTGACGCGAAGAAGATGTTTTCTGGTTTCCTGGGTCAATACGAGATATTACGAGGTCACCGCTCTCGGCTGTATCCATTCCCGCCAAGCCGCTCTTTGTCTTGTTCGCGTCTGTGCTGCTGAGATGAACTCATGCACCAATTCCCCTCCACACATTGTCACCTGCCACTCGAATCTTGCTCTGTGCAATGACTCGACCCCTTGACAGCCCGAGGGGGCCGTAACTGTAATAGAACATCATCGCAATCTCCAAATTGGCTTTCTCCTGCAGGAACTCGCTGGGCAGTCCACAGTCACATAGATCTGGAACCGAGAGTCGGACTTCCAGTCCATCTCGATGTTCGGTGGATATCAAGCAACTGCACGGCGCCACTATAAGATGTTGCGCCACCGGCCCGTCTGCTTAATACTCAATCCTCTGGTACACCAAGACGCACACCTCGTCATACTCGTCGGTCTTTACCTCTGTCAACACCACCACACTCGTTCATTATCTTTACACATCATGCTGTCCTCAAATCTTCTTGCCGCTTTCCTCCTTAGTAGCGTTACGGCGCTCCCCTCCTCTCGCACATATGCGCCTGATGATGTTATCGTCATTCTCAGCGACGGATCGACTGGCGTCATGAAGGCTGCGGAGTACGACCTGTTGGAGGCAGGTACTCCGGTAGCTAGCCCGGCAGCCAGCCAGAACGACACTGCTGCATCTCCCATCAGCCGTCGTTGCGAACAGAGCACCGAGTTCCAAGTCATTTCCGACGAGGTTCTCCTCGGATGGGACATTGCGATCTCTCCGATTGCTGCCAGCATCGACGGCGATGCCACCATTGCCGTATCGGCCGGCCACAGCGTCTCCAACACCCTCTCAATCGGCAGTTCGATTTCGACCTCCTTCGCCGAAGGCATCCTCGGCATGTCCATGTCCATTGACTACTCTCAGACATGGAGCACGGAGAACTCCCAGTCGCTGTCCTTTGCGATTCCCGCCGGAAAGTACGGTGTGATCATCAGCCAGCCCAGCATCCGCCGTATCACTGGTCACGTCTGGAGCGGCTGCACTGACGGACCCGAACGAAAGCGGACCGACTTCACGTCTGATTCTTACGAGAACCAGAACTATGGCAGCATGCTTTGGATCAAGGGTGTCCTTCGTCTCTGCAGCAGCGACAAGTACCCCATCCCCTTCTGCAACGGCCAGGGTGAGCACAGGTAGTTGGCTAGCATGGCGCAATCCTTGTCAGAAAGGCTCGACACAATGGGAAGTCTTCAGACAATAAAATCAAAGGGGGCCTGTTATTCCACATCCCCAAGTACCATTATTAATATCGCTGTTATCCGTCATTGTTGGTGGTTGCATGAGGTGGGATGTGTATTCAGCTTGTGGGTGTGGAATGAAGACTCAATTGTTTCCACGGCCTACATCAATACAACCTCTTCGAATCTTGTGAGCTTCGGTTGCAGTTTGCGTTTAACGTGCTTAGACTCTTCGTACAACCATTAATGTTCGAAAATTGGCGTCCCTCCGAGGCAGGTATCCATGTCTGTTCTCGTCTTTCCTCCATCAAATGCCCTCGATCAGCTCTCGCCCTCTTTCCCCTGAATAATGCCGATGACTTCGATGAGTTCTTCGACAGTGACTTTCGGCCCCAGTTCTTCACACTTTGCTCTATCACCATACCCATACCGGGCCCAGCACGCATCGGCACCGATATTGCGAGCAAACTGGATGTCCGCGACTGTGTCCCCGACCACGAGCACCTTTGACGCATCTACCACTTCTTCTGCCCCGTAGTACCCGGCCTTCCGCAACGCAGGCACCAGCACATCGGTAAAACTCCCCGGGTCGGGCTTCCTCGTCGCGCCGGGAGTCTTGTCGCCCACAATCAGATCCTCGGGCACGTAGTCGGCCAGGCCATTAGCGTGCAGAGAATCACGTACCGCCTGCACACCCTTATTGCTGATGATTGCGACGGGGACCTTGAGAGAATGGCGCAGATACGACAGGAGTTCCTTAGCGCCGGGGAAGGGCCGGATGAGGGACTGGCTTCGCTCTTGGGCGTAGAGACGGCGGTATTCGGCGATCCATCGGTCGATATTGTCGGATGCTTCGTCAAAGACGGCCGGGTCGGGATGCAGAGCGCGGAATGTGTCCGAGAGGCCGGCGCCGCTGGAAATCAGCCTGCGGACCTCTGCGGCAGGGGGCTGCGGGCTGGACGGCAGCAACGAGTCGAAGGTGAGCTTGGTTGTTTCTTCGATAGATGTGTGCGTGTCGAAGAGCGTGCCGTCGAAATCGAAAATCACAAGACTTATCATGGTGGTGGTGAGGGTTGGTGAGGTGGGTATTTGAGGTGACGAATTGGCGTCGCGCGTTTGATTTGGCGGAAGATAAGATAGCCCCCGTTTTAAATAGGGACAAACGTCGCTTATCCAGCAATGTATGCATGCATTTTGCTCGCACAAAGTCTGGTTTGGCAGAGTTTGTCAACTCGTACCCGCTGTATTTACTTTCAGGCGTCCATATCTGTGTTACTTCGATGATCAGTATGCATGGCGATTCGGTTGGGCTTGATTTGTCGAAGGAGAACCTTGGAGCGCCCCAATAAGCCGCAATCCGGGCCGAACGATGGAACCCCGGACTGTAGCGGGGCCTAGACCCGGGCTTGTGTGTAGAAGGACGTCCGGCACATCTTCAAGAGTTATGAGCATTCGTTTGCCCGTCCTCCCCGCCGGCCCCGACGTTGACCATAATGCGCTCAGCCACGATGCGATAGTTAAGCCAACTTGTGCACCTGGTCGTGGGTCGTATCCCTGACCTCCGAGTTCAACCAAAACCTGCAGCCCGCCAGGAAGCGACTGCGTGTCACCGCGCCAAGCACGAGGCCACTACGCCCGTGGTAACGAAGATGCGTAGCGGTTGAGTCACGGCAGCGCTACATTCCAACGACATGTACTGTTCAGACCCGTCAAAATTGCATCGTCAACTGTGTTTATGAGCTTAGCTACAGTGGCCGCTTGTTTTAGAAAACACACCCCGATATCGTAAACCATGAAAACCTCTCATCCAGCGATGCAGTCGTTGATCCAAGACTGGTTACTCGGGCCGGATCATCAATCACATGGGCAAATACGACTCATCGGCGCTGGTTTCGGCCCTCTTCATAGGGTCGTAGGACTCGTCAGCCGCGGCGTCAGAGCGAGCCTTCATCGGTAGGTACGACTCATCAGCGCTGGTCTCCTCTCGCTTCATGGGGTCGTAAGACTCGTCGGCGCTAGCCTCAGCTCTTCGCATGGGAAGATAAGACTCGTCGGCGCTGGCCTCCGCTCGTCGCATGGGGAGGTAGGATTCATCCGCGCTGGTCTCTGCCCGCTTCATCGGAAGGTAGGACTCGTCCGCGCTCGTCTCGGCACGAGCTTTCATCGGGAGGTAAGACTCATCGGCACTTGTCTGGGCTGCGCGAAGTTAGCCTGAGCTTCCAGAGTAGATAGTTTTTGGGCAACTCACCGTGCCCGGGGTTGGGTGCTGTCGGCAATGAAGCAACGCAAGCCGTCAGAGCGGCCAGAACAAAGGTGATCTTCATCTTGATGGAACTGTCTTCGATGTGACTTTGTTGGATTCAAGTCAAAGCTAGACTGTTGAGAATGGCGGGCGACTAGCGACTAAAGAACCCGGCGTTTCCAGGTTGTCAAGCATGGCAAACCCATAGACCTTAGTACTCTCATGGCAAATGTTGACTAATGCCTTGCATCTCGCAATCGGCCATTCCGGAGCAAGAGGATCTCGGAAATCAAAAAGTTCTTGCAGGAACGCAAACCATGCTAGCTGATGGGACCGATGAATGGGGCAGGTTGCATTGAATGGTTTTGCGAGCCGGCGAATCGCGTTCCACTGACATGGCTACATAGACACGATAGCCACGACACACATCAACCACGCTGACGCTTGAAACTAGTCATTTGCCCCTCCATTGCGGATAACCAGAACACATGCATCTGAAGGATTTCATCTAGTCTCCATAGGCTATTGACGACAGCCACTTGAAAAAGCGTCGTAACTGCAACTAGCAGTGACCTTCCCATTTGAATCTAGTTCAACGCCCCGCAGACTAGAGGATTTGAACATCTAGTAAGGTTAAACATGAGAGACGCCATTAGTCCGAGTGGGAGGGTTAGACTGAGAGCGAGATTGGTCCGTCGGAGTTCCCATTGAATGCAAGGTGATTGTGCTGAGTCGAGGTTCCCAGTCCGCAACTGGCTTGTATGTTATCTCATGGGTGTGCACATCATGATACTTACCTGCAACCTGGGTACCAAGAAGCCGGGCGAATTATCCGTGTCACAATGGTACGAGGACTCCAGAACGGATCTATATCCTTGCCACACGCATCGTTTGTCATTCTTGCGGGGGATCTGATGCTTATTCTCGCTGGGCGATCCATCCTTAGATGCGTTCACAGGGGGGCAAGTTGATAAGCGGCGGAGCGAGGAAGAACCGGGTAGGTTCCCGCCGGAAAGGATCCGATGACGGCACTTAGATCTGCTCTAGGCGGGAAGCTTGCCGTCTTGGTTTTGTGCCACCGCTTATCGAAGGATTCGTATGAGTCGAGTCGAGGCACAC
>WIGM01001261.1:0-10133 GCA_014235935.1 Colletotrichum musicola
GGCGGTGATGACGAGGAGTCCGACCTGGATGTCAAGCCTCCAGTCTTTGAGCGTGCTAAGGCAGATGGAAATTTTGTTGGACGTCTTGCAAGACGGTCCATCGATCTGACCGCCGACAAGAAAGAGCACTACAACGACATACAGTACGCCTAACAAGCTATGTGTATCACCCCTGTGAATGGTTTCGGAAAGAAATTACCTCTACTACGGATTATTTGGTATTAGGCCGGATGACTGGCCAGCTTTGGTTCACAACGGCCAGGACCCGAGCACCAAAAAGCGCCCTTCTGATTCTGTGTGCTTCACGACAACCAGGATCCGAGCACAAGAAAGCTTCCGTCTCATTCTTCATCGCCCAATTAGATGGGTAGGAGCCTCAAATCATGTTCGCCAAGCTCCTGTTGGAATTCGGTCTATTGCGCTTCACGTAGGAGCGCAGCAATGGCTGTGGGCTTTAACCATGAGACGCATGTCCTCCAGGGACATGAGTCTTGGGGTGAGCTTTGTGCAGCTCAGATGCTATCCGTTGCTGAACTATGGTATCGACGATGAACGCCCGGGCTGGCCCCGGGCGTCTCCGAGATGCAACAACAGTGAGTCGTCTCCCAATCCTCGAGGAGGCCATTAACTAACAGACACCAGGCACTGGTTGTTGTGGACTTGACGGGCCATAATGCTCCCGCCATTTTCGTTCGAAATCAAAATGGTAAGCTTGGGAAAACCTCTCTCCTCCCCAGAAACAAAACATCTCCACAGGAAAGCAGCTCTGACCAGGCATCCCCCTTCTCTCTCCAGACCCGAAGACATTTTTTGAAGGGCCGAGCTTCTTTCGAGTCCGCTTCCCAGTTTGGGTTCCAGTTCAAGAACCGCCGGAAAAGCCTCTCTCACCGACGCCCGCGCCGAGACCACCCGCCCTCGAGCTTTTTTCCGTCTTTCCCACCTCCCGTCGGAAGACGACATGAGTCCCTCCGATCAACGGGCGAGGGCCGGACCTCAGCGGGTGTCCACCCTCGCGGGTGTGATCCGCTGGCTCAAGGCCAATGAGGACATAACCGAGGGTCTCCGTCCGGACATCGAGGATGGGGTCTACAACCACCCGGTTGTTATAATATCCGGAGATGTCCGGGGGGACCGGCTGGTGGTGTTCATGGTACGTGAGCCGGGGAACTCCCCAGACTTCGAAAACAGTTTGCTAACGTTGGGAGAACAGGTCACATCACTGGCCGGCCGTACCCTCGACAAAGCCTGCGCAGACAGGATGTACGCGGCCTCAAAGGCCCGCTACCTCCCCATCTTCCCCAGCCCCGCGAGCAACGGCATCCAGCTGCACCTGACGAAGGACTCCCGACCACTGTCCAAGGATTCGTACGTCAATACGGAGAACGTGTTCCAAGTCGCCCCGGACGCGCTGCGTCCGTACAGCACTAGGGCATTCCGCAGAGCGGAACCGCGGCTGGAGGAGGAGTCTTTCCAGATCATGATGAACATCGCGCAGCTTCAGCCGGGCTTTGTGGCGTTCATGGACAAGTTCAAAGCTGGTGGTGTGTCGATCCCGGCCAAGCTCAAATCTGGTGGTGTGTCGGTCCCAGCCAAGGTTCCAGGTGTACGACCGGAGGAGACATTAGCGCCGTTGGAGGATGTCGTCGTTACAACCATCACAGCTCCAATCGACGTTCCAACCCCGGACGCTCCAACACCCGACGACGAGGAGTCGCATGCCCCGGCCCCTACCGAGCCACCAACCCCACGACCGAAGGATTCTCCGGATGACGGCGTGGGGGTCGGGCCGGGGCAGGACGAAGACAAGGGCGTCGAAGGCATCGAGGAGGTGGCGGTGGGGGACATCCACGCCCATGAGATATTGTTCGTCCTGGCGGCTTTCTTCGTCATCCTCGGGTGCGTCGTGGGTCTCTGCTTCCGACGCAATTTGGAGCCCTCGGGCTAGGGAGACATGTCTTGGTCGGTGTGGATTTGGTGGAGCAGGATCTTGATGTTGTTTGGGGGCAGGAGGGAACAGAGCCTTGATCTTTGCTTGTTTGGAAGGAAGCATCGAGGGTCTTGTTGTTGTTGCTGTTGTGTGGTTTGGATGGACGACAAGCACCGGGAGGAATTGCTCGTTTTGCGACATCTTGTTTCCCCTGCGAAGAGGCCACTTCTTTCCCTTTTCCCTCTCCTTACAGGGGGGAGTTGCGTCGCGGAGAAGGCAGACCTGGTCTCATCTTATTTTGGCAAATTCCTGGTGGTGCTGGTTGGGAGATGGATGACAGCCAATTCAGCAGATAACTTCCTGGGATCGAGGCAAAAAAGAAAGACTCACCTTTTCGAGAAACCGTAACCTACCAATCGCTCCGTGCCTTCCTCGCTGACTTTGAACAAAACACCAAAACCCTGGATGCCAAGTTTCTGCAACATGCCAGGGTGTGTGTGTGTCTGAATTTCTTCAAGGAAGTCTGTGTCTGCGCAACAAAGAGACGAGGCGGCGAAGGAACCAACGACAACAACCAATACCGCCCAACCCACACACAGGACAGAAGGCGATGCCCTCGAACAGCTTCTTTATTTCTTCACTTTTTGTCGTACCACAGCCCACCCGCAAAATCCTCAACTCCACGAAACATCATCGTCATGACGGAACAACGCTCGAACAATGCGATTCAACGCTTTCTTCAACAGTGTATATATCCTCGCAACCCAAGCTAAGCTTCGTCCCACCTGATTCCTCGCTATCAAACCTTCACAGAGTCTTTTTCCCCTTCCAAAAGTCCCACGAGAACATACTAACGATGTGCTACAAAGTCCACACGCACACGCTGCCATGCGACGTCCGCCCAACAATCTCCTCCAGCAGGACGCACTACCTCGACCCCTACGAAACGCCGCCCCCCTGCCCTTGCCCGCGCTCCTCTTCCCGCTCAAAACGCTGCCCCTCGCACGGGTGCTGCCGCCTGTTCAGCACTCTCTACCTTTGTCCGCGGGACTGTAGTAGGCCCTTGAATTACCACATCTACATCCGCTCCTCGCAACGGTCCTATTCCTCGGACTCGAACCGTCGAAGATCGTACTCCGCCGACCCGCGGTCAAGCTACCGCCCCCCAACGCCCCCCCGGTGGCGGTCCCTGCGCGTCTTCGACCGCGACCCGGACTTCCAGACGCGGGAGACGGGGGACCTGCGCTTCGCCATCTCCGAGCTGCGGGACATCGGCCGGGTTCTGCTACACGCGGAGTCGGAATTCGAAAAAGCGGAGCTGCGGATCGACCGCGAGCGGAACGAGCACTGCGGCGCGCACGGGGGGTGCGAGAACCTCAAGCCGACGAAGGATTGCGAGTGGAGCAAGAAGGTCGCGGAGATGGTCAGCCGGGCGGACGATGAAAAGTTCACCATCGAGGTGCTGGCGGACTGCTGGGTGAAGTACGTGGGGCTGCTGAGGAAGTACGAGGCCTTGGGGCAGAGGAGGGTCGGCGGGCTTGTGGAGGATCCGTTGAGTGGGAGGCGGAGGAGGGGGGAGGATGAGACGAGGGTTTATGGGCGCCGGGAGAGCTGGGATGGGGCCGGTTCGAGTCGGGAACGAGGTCGTGAGCGGGAGCGGGAGCGTGACAGTGATTATGAGCGGGAGCGACGGCATCGGTCGTCAACTCGGGAGCCACTCTTCGAAAGGCGCGGGAGCGCCTATGGAGGGGAGTCTAGGTATCGGTCTTCTACTCGAGAGCCGCATTCCGAGAGGCGCGGGAGCTTCTATGGAGGGGAGCGTCGTCGGAGCTGGTGGGATGCTTGATGAAGGTCGAGGGTTAGTGTCACTCGCATGGTGTTCCAGGTGCAGACATCGGGTATAGACAATAGAGATAGATTATATATGGGAACTGATGATTCCATGTGCTTTTGCGCTCTTTTGATGCATGGCCCATGGCTCCGAGCTCGCTCATTATGACAGTGTAGATACGAAGATGAACGGCACTCTCCACGGCTAGTAAACCAGCTTGAAACTGACGTCCGACTTCCCGCCGACCAAGGTATCCGGGAGAGGCAGCTGTGCGTAGAATGGGTTGGGGCGGAAGGTCACCTCCTTCAACCTCGGCAGGATTTCCTTGCTCTCGAACACAAGCTTGCGCAGGGCGTCTCGTATGCTCTTTTCGTAGTTCTTGCGGTCGCTGGCGGAGAGCCTGTCGATCTCGACGTCGGGCCACAGTTCCGCCAGGTCGAGGATCTCTACGCTCGTAGGGAGGACTTTGCGGATGTCGCGCTTCTCCATCTCCTGGGGCTGGCCGAACAGGATACCGATGTCGAGCTTGACGTTCCGCAGGCTCTTCATCTTCGGTAGACACGTGAGCGTGCCGTCTCCTCCGACGTGGTCCGCATAGTTGGCCGCTAGAATGCCCTCGAACGAAAAGGTCTCGAGGGTGTCGGCGACGAGAGTCAGGGCGGTGTTGAGGTTGTGCTCGCCGTCGGCCGGCTGGTCCGAAACACCACAGGGGCCCATCTCGAGGAGCTTCAGGTTGGGACACAGAGCGCAGACGGCGTGCCACCCCTGACCCCACATGCTGCTGCGAACCAGCCGGACCTCCTCGACGTTCTTCCAGCTCCCATCGTCACCCCATCCGTCGCCCGGCGGCAACACAGCAGGTCGGAAACGTGCGGAACCGAGCTCGACGGCGCGCAGGTTCGGTAGGCGGAGCAGACAGGGCAGCTCGCGGCGAGGCCAGAAGCTGGCGCCGGGAAAGTCGGGCATGGGCTCCAGCATGACGCGGGTCAGGGAGCTCAGCACGCGGGGCTGGCCTTGGTCGGTCTCGATATCCGGGGTGAGGATCTCCTTGAGCTTCTGGTACTCGCCGGCGGCGAAGGGCATGCGCATGTGCAGGGTGCGCAGGTTCGGGGTCGAGTAGAGGACGAGAGCAAAGACGACTTGGTCGACTTCGAGGTCGTCCTTCGCATCGCGGACAAAAGCCTTGATACGGTCCGGGATTCGGGGCGAGTCCGCAACCAGACGGCGCCAGTCGCTGCGCTTGTAGGGGCAGAGAACGTCGGTGGGATAGTGGTCGCTGCCAATGCACGAGACGTAGGAGAGAATGCGCATGTTGGCGCCTAATTCTGGACGCTCGAGGAGAGTTTGGAGCAGAGACTGCAGACGAGAACGCCCCCAGAGATAGACCGTCTGGTAAAGAGACGGAATGGCCATATCCGATAGCCGGCGGCACACGAAGGCGAGTCGGTAAAGGGCGACCCGATTGCTGACGACGACGCCATCCGGGTCGGTGTAAGCAGTGAAGGGGATGTCGAGCCCATCTAGTGGCGGCGTGAGGTGGCCGACAATCTGGAGGAGGACCTCGTCGGGGAGGGAAAGCAGAAGTGAGGTCGAAGCCATGGCGGGTATCGGTGTTGGATCGATGTGAAAGAGGGATTGGGTATCGGTAAGGTGAGCGAGGAGCAGACAGGTCGGCGAGATATTAGATCTGATTATGTACGCGGGAATCGATCGTATGCGAGAATGAGACGGCTTCGCAAGACCAAGCAGACGAACGAAGGACGAGCGAATAACACGACGTATGCCCAGGCGTGTCTCAGCCAAAGTGGACGAATCGTGGAAGGTGGCTGCGCGAGAAAGATGCGAGGCGGTGACCTTATGTAAAGCAGCCGTCGACCTTGGCACGGCAACAGCGACACATGCCAACACCGCAGGCGCCGAAGAAAAGATGCAGGGTCGACCGAGGGAAGCGGAAAACGAGAGTGGAAAAAGCGAAAGATGAGACGGGCGCGTGGCGTGGCAAGATTCCCCCAGGTTTTGTTCAGCGTCCCGGTATTAGGAGCTCCACCGGTATCCACCTGCTGAGGGCCTCCCACGCGAGCCGCGACAACGGTGACCCCTTGAAGACGTCGGTGTCGGGTCGGATGCGGCGACGAGGGAGGTTCGAGGCTTCGCCTGCAGGGCGGCGAAAGCAGAAAGGGGCGGAGGCCTTTGGTTGGATCTGGTTCAGTACCTAATTGAGTGGTTCTTGGGGCGCAGATGCGGGCGGATGTTGGCGCGTGGATGTGGATGCAGCGGGTAAAGGTGTGTGAGTGGATGGCATTTCCATTTTGTTGACTTCAAGCGCGGCAAGAGAGGAACCGGTTGACTGGGCCGTGCCGAACCAGACTTCCAGGCTTTGTTGATTTGAGATGTTATTGGAGTGTTGTGTGAAAAATCTCTTTTCTTCTCGAATTGCATTGGACGCAATGTACATGGGGCGTCTCAGCCTTCCAAATGGCCAAGGCGGTGCCGCTGTACCGGCATCGAGGCCCTTCCATTCCGGGCTCACCTGCCTGTTCGCTGCTCTGTAGGTGACATAGCCAGGTACCTACCTTATAGTAATAGGTACTCGGGTACTGTAGAGGCAGGCAGTCAAGCAATTAATACCTCACAGCAACTGCCTGGAAGGAAAAATGACGTTACGACTTATCGGAGGCGCATCCGCTTCTCGGCTATCCAGGCTTGGCCATTCAACGGCTTGAATACATGCCCCTGGACGTGACTGCTGTTCCACCGCGCAGCCACGGTTGGGTCACAACGCATGGCCCGTACACTGCGCTCTGCGGACGAACCGATCGGGACTTAATACCCGAGACGTAGCGGCTGCAACCTCTACCGGAAGCTATAGCACTTGTCGGATGGGCGTGATTCGTGAAAGCAGAGGCAGCAGTCAGCACTGAATGATGAGCAAAAGTGGTGTTGGACCAGCAGGAGGGGGAAAAACGAGGTGGGGGCTAGAACAGCATCGTGTGACCTTATTGGATACACAAACCGTTGTGGATGCCCCAGTGGGGCGGAATAAACCGCCCCACCCCAGTCACAGGGCTGCAAGCGAACGATTGGCGGGAAGTCGTGCCTCCCTCCTCGCCTGCCCCCCTTGAAGCCGTGCCTGCCTCACCCGGAACATCATCAGCACATCGTGACTGGCTCCAAGTCTCGACTTCGTTCCTTCTTGATGCACGGGTTGGCGTCTGGCCCACAGTGTTCGCACTCAAGTTGCAGGTGGTTGCATCTGCATCGATTGCGGAGGCGGAGGAGAATCTCGCTGTCAGTTGCACATGGCGGCTTGGCGTCGAAAATGCAACGGGCTGCAAGTTAGGTCAACACCACAACAACAACAACACCAACGGAGTGGTCAACGGCCGTCGACTCGACAGGAACAGCATGCCACTGGAAACCGTCAGCAGACGCATAGGCCAAGCAAATCATGGGAAATGATCCAATTTATCACGCTATGGCAGATCCAGATCTTCGTGTTTGTTTACAATATCGCCGGGTCATGCTTGCCTCACAATGCCTTGTCTACTGACTGTCCGCTAACGGTACCGCTTACATAATACAGACCCTTTGCCGTCTGACAGTCCCGTCGCTCGCGTGCGCCCTAAGCCTCAGGCTTCAGGCAGCCATCCCTCCAACTGCAACCCAAACTGACGACGTGCGTCCAGGGAGCCCCCAGCATCCGTGACAACATGATTCCCCCGACCCGAAAGATCACACCACTTTCCGGGCTCTTACGGGCATTCCTCGACAGGGATCCCACGGATAAGACTTGACCGACACCCTTACGAGCTCCCGGGATTGCGACGCTCCTTGGACCAGCGCACTCAACGACACGACAAGACCTCTGCTCTCGTGCCTCGTTCATCGAGTAGAGATGCGATGGAACGGAGAGCCGTCGAGTGATGGAACACAACACTTTGTCTCTCCTCTGCGACGTACCACCGAAGCGAAGTCGTCCGACCGCTGCCGCCGTTTGCGTTGCAACACCATGTGTCGTTGTGAAACTTGGGACCAGCTGACTCCTCGACGGAAGCTTGTTTTTTCCTCTGCCCGACGCAAAGTCCGACTGCAACCCGAACCCTCAACACGCCCAGCAACTCGACGGCCCGCGCTTGGACGACAGGGCATTGTCGGTATCAGCCGACATTCGCCGCAGGAGAGAATCACCAAGGCCGACTTCGCACGTCGTGTCAGCCTCGACCAATCGCGGGTGCAGGTTGAGGCCCCCGACCGTTCTCCGGTCTCGAGAGAGCGAGGTCGCCGATGAGTGAGGTGGCCAAGCTCTGCTCATGTTGGCCAAGATGTGACTTGCTCTTAGGCTCCTACCACTGCACAGAATCTTTTGGACTTCTGCATCCTTTTGAAAGGTCGAGCTTCGGATAATCCAGGAGCCTGCCCTAGCCGAACGCTCTGAACCAGCGGAGCAGTCTCCGTGTCTTGCCCGGCAGCAGCTGCCAAGGAAAACCGAAACCCCGAGTTACGCCTTTGATGTTCTGATACCGAGTCATTCCTTGTATATCAGAGGCTCTGTCGACGAGTCGTGCTTTCGACCCTCCCACGTATCCGGTTCAAAAACAGGCTATGGCATCTGAGTTTGTGTACCGGCCATCTTCACACACCATATTTTGACCACGTTCATCGACGGGGGTTGCGTGCAGGTGCCTTCGGCCAACTCGGAATATCTAGCATATATCTGGAACAAACCACGACGAGAACGTTCGACATATACGCCTCTCCCGACGCCACAGTTCATGTTGCAAGTGTGTTGCCGCGATTTCCGGCCAGAACTCAAGGTCCTTTCACACGAGACAATTGCATTCGACATAGCGAAGGACTCGACAACTCCTGGCATGCTCATGCGCGGCAGCTTGAACACGTCGTATTGCTATTCTTCGCAGGCCATCCCGCAACTCGTTGGACCCAACACCACAGGCTTCGACAGGCTACTACTCCTCTACATTACCAGCTTCCTTCTCGGCTAGCCTGATGCGCTTGCGCAGCAGTGCATAAGGACCTGCACCAACAGCATGAGAACCCGGCTTGGGAGGCTCCTCTGAAGGATGCCGCCCGGGCGAGCCCTTGACGGTCCTTGGCTTGTATGACTTTTGTGAGTCGCCCTCACTGTGAGAATCGTTGGCGATAAACCCCTCCTCATCCGAGTTGCCATTCGCCACTTGCTTTCGTCGTGGACCAGTCTCTCTCTTGCGCTTTCTCTGAAGCTCGGTGCTCTTTCCGGTGCTCTTTCCGGTGCTCCTTTCGGTACGCTCTTTGCAGAGAAGTCCTATTAGTTTCGGCACGCTGCCCTCGGCACGCTTCTCCATCGCACTCAGAGCTTCTGCTTCAGTCTTTCCCTTCGCCATCATATCCTTGATTTTCTCCCAGAAGCTTTTTCTCCGAGTGAACCATGATCGCGCGTAGGCGCTGCTGCGCCACTTTGCCCGGTACTTCGCTTCCAGCTGCTCCACCGGCGGCTGGCCGTGCAGGCCGTACCTGTACTCGGCCCATTGCTCTTGGACCGTGTCCGGATGCGGGTAGAACTTGAAGATTGTCCGGTCTATGCCGTCCTTGTCGGGGACGGTCAGAGGACTGAAGTACTTTGCGTTGTCGTATGGACTCGCCGGTCCAGCTTCTGCTTGCCTCGGCTGATCGAGAGTCGCTTGGTGCGTAGATGTGGTCTCGGGGATGTTAGAGTTGCCCTCGACGCGCGGCTTGGCTTTCTTGACGGCTGACTCCACAAGCACAGGAGGCTTCTCTACGGCAGTGGGAGCTTTCGGCTTTGGCTGGTGAGGTCGTTGATTCGGCTCGGCTGGCTTTGGTTGAGATGCCTTCTCCGTGCTCCTGACGTTCTTCGGCGGAGACGCGGCGCTAGCTGCTGGTCTGGAATGTCCTTCGTTGATCGATACCGAATGCTTAACCGAGACCGCTTGCTCTGGTGCCGGTGACGACATTGCCGCAGGCGCCGCCGGCTGTGCAGTAGACACTTGTCCCAGAACTGCCAGAGACGGAGTAGGCGACGGCGACGGGGGTCCTCGGACGGGCAGATTGCGCATCGTGATTCGCGGCAAGTCTTCCCGCTGCACGGCATCGTTCAAGTCGACATTGAACACTCTCTGGAGTCCTTGTTAGATAATCGCATCCCTACAAGACCTCGGGGAGCGGCAGTCGCCGACTCACCTTGACGAGCGCCTCCAGGATCTTCAGCTCCATCCGCAGCCGGTCCTCGATGGCCCCCTTCCAGTCCTCGAGCTGACGCGCCATGTCGTCCTGACGCGACTCGAGATTCTCGTACTCGTGGATGTACTTCTCCTGCAGGCGGATGACGATCTGTGCCAGCTCGTTCTCGGTCTCGGGTGG
>WIGM01001262.1:0-10126 GCA_014235935.1 Colletotrichum musicola
TAAAATACATAAGCGAGTAAAATACATAAGCGAGTAAAATACATAAGCGAGTAAAATACATAAGCGAGTAAAATACATAAGCGAGTAAAATACAAAACTATAACTATAATATACTAACGTAATCTTCTAAATTTCTCCTATAAGAAATAATACTATATACTATAAATAAAGCCGGTCTATAGCTTACTCTTTAAGCTATTAAAAAAGACCCAACTCTTAGTACACAGGCCACAGCAAAGATCTACTCTATTAGTCACATTACATTAATATGTTAAATCAAGGGCACCCCATCACAGTACGATACTGTACCTAACTTGCGAAAGCTAACGCTACTAGAAGAAGAGAAGCTAGTAGAGTACATTCTTAACCTAGATTCCTAATTGTTTCCTCCCCGGATTAGTCGTATTGAAGATATGGCCAATTGACTGCTCGCCGACCGCGACGCGCCCCCGGTCGGGAAGTACTAGGCTTCGAACTTTATCAAGCGACAACCACAGCTCTAGATGCGATTTTTTCGTAAGTACGACTATAAGAGGGCCTAATACAAAGATCCTAATACAATAAATACATAGTTTCGCCTTATAGCAAATACAGTCGTAAAATACAGTATCGTCAACTTAAATATCTATAATTTTAATAATATTAGGTTTATAATAGGTTAAATTATATCTATAATAGTTATTATAAGTACTAAAAAGTGTTTAAATATAAAGTAATATAGCTTAGTAATTATAAATAGGTTATAGTTATTTAAGTCGTTAGTTTATTACACTATAGTATTCTATTATATATAATTATTATAGACTAATATTACCTCTCTCCTTAGTATATAAAAACCGATCTCTTATAAGACTAAGTTATTATAATATTCAAAAAGAAATAAATAATAAATAAAAGAGACTTAGATTAGTTCTATACTTTAACTAATATATAAAACTGCGTATATAAAACAGTTACTACTTCTTTATTATTAATAAGTATAAAAGTTACTACTCTATAGACTTTAAGATAATGTAGTTAATAAGCGAGTCGATTACGACCTTATCGTACCTTAAAGGCCTTTTTTTAACTATTTTTAAAAAGTTTAAATTTTTATAAAAAGTTATATTTAAATAATAAAAAGAAGTAAAATTACTAAGTTTACTACTTGTTATTATTAAAATAAAAATAACTTTTAGAAAATAAAATAAACAGTTCTTAAATTATAATAGAAGAGTTTTTTAGTTCTAATTATTCTAGAGTTTTAAAATAACTATATTTGTATTATTTGAGTAAAAAAACTAGTTATTATATTTTAAAAACCTACTTAATACTAGTATATTATATAATATATCTTCCTTTTAATAAATTTTAGATTTATAGAAGTGTTATAAGTAATAGTTCTATTTATTAGTTAGGTCCCTTTTAAGTACTTAATAGCGTTATAGTACTAGAACTCCCCTCTTCTCCCCTTTAGTTACTTTAGTTATAAACCTTCTACTAATATTATTAGTTAGTAATTTTTATACTATTTTGTTTACTATAATAGATTTTACTTTAGATTTAAGGTAATTATCAAGGATTAGTAGGAGCAATGTTGCAACTCGTACTTCCTTTCTCGACTGAGAATCCTCAGATGAGGAAGGAAGGTTTCTTGTTCCTCAATCTGCATCTATGTGTTCTTTTATCCCTTGTGTCCCTTGATGTCTCACTCTGGTGCCGAGCTTAGCCGGCAGCATCACATGTGAAGGGCCTGGCCCGTAACAGTAATTAAATTTCCAACTAGTTTATAGATCTTATTTCTAATACTATAAATACCTTTAATACTACTATTAAGACCTAATCCTTCTACTTATTAAAGTCGATCTAATCTAAGTTTTATTATCCTACTTTTAGTTAATATATATCTTACTTTTTAGACTTTACTAACGTGGTTGATAAGTGAGTGGGCCAGATAAGCGAGTGGGCCACCCAACCTCAACTACTTTACAATTATAACTACAAAGGAATACTTAGAATATCAAATCAATTAAAACTACTTAGAATCCTCTTCTCTAGATATTTCTTTAACAAATTAACATATTCGCGTATTATAACTAGTATTCCTATAAACACTACATCGCTATTAGCTCGTCTTAGTCCTCGGTCAGCGACCACTACTCTAACGCATTTCCTCCTTAATTTAAGCTACAGCCTCTCTCTATAATTAAATATCCTCTACCTCGACTGTAGTAAGACTCCTTCCTTATCTAAGATACGTTTTTTTAGCCCTACAGTACTGACTAAGTAGATCATTCTCCTCCTAAAGGATCCTATTTTTAGACCTTAATAAAGTAATATAATATATAAATCTACGTACCCCCTTTAATAAATACTCTATAGTTTTAATAATTTAAGTTAATAAGCTATTCTAATAGTAGGAAACTCGATTCTTAGTAAGTTCTAATTAAAAAAATACTTTTATTAGATTATTTAGTATTTAGGAAGTCTAAGGTGATAGTGTTATTGGTAGAGACCCTAGGGGCGTTAGAGTATGTAACTTAACGTCAAGTTTTGTAAGCACACTTTCGGCACTTAAAGGAATAAGCCTAGCCCCTTTAAAACCTCTCTAGATATTTTTGACCGATAGAGCTTGTATAAAAGCCTTGTAAAATATAGGGAAGAAGTCTTCTTTTGTAATATGGGTATTACCCCAGCGTATCTTATCCTCAATTTATCGACTATATACTATTTTCAGAGGCCCAAAATACCTAATATCTAAGGGCTAAAGCAGATAAGACAAATAAGCCGGCATATAGAGTATAATAATGTTGTTTTCCTTACAATATATCTCGAAGTCCGTGGAGTGGTGACTTTCGTGCCTATCGATGACGAGGAGGCGGTAACTGCCTTGCGTATACGGTTTTGTATACTGGTCAAAGTACTAGAGTTAATCTAGGCCTTTTTTATTTATTATCCATCCATTCTTAGATATTACAATAACCCAGTCGTATAGGAGACTAGTTTCTATATACTAAGTAGAGAAGTAATATTAGCCTATAACGATAATATATAGTAGAATACTATAGTCTAACGAACTAATAGTCTAAATAACTATAATCTGTTTATAATTACTAGACTATATCATTTTTATATTTAAACACCTTTTAGTACTCGTAATAACTATTCTAGATATAATCTAGCCCATTATAAACCCAGTCTCGTTAAAGTTATAGATATCTAAGTCTACAATACTGTATTTTGTAACTATATTTACTATAAGCCAAAACTATGCGTTTATCGTATCTAGATCTTTGTATTAGGCCCTCTTATAGTCGTACTTACAAAAAAAGCGCGTCTAGAGCTATAGTTATTACTTAACGAAGTTCGAAGCCCAGTACTTCCTAACTAGGGGTATATCGCGATCAGCGAATAGTCTATTAACTATATCTTCTATACCACTAATCTGGGGAGGAAACAATTGGGAATCTAGGTCCAAAATATACTTAATAAGCTTCTCTTCCTTAAGTATTGTTGAATTCCGTGAGTTTGGCATTATGTCGCGTCGTAATAGCGTTCCTTTTAATCGGTGTAATAGTATAACGTAACTAATAGTATAGATTTTAGCTATAGACCAAATACTTAACTTTAGGTCTCTTTTCAAAACTTAGATTGCTAAGTTTAATTAACTATCTTTATTTTACTCGGACATTATTATAGTGTATTGAAGTTATATTATAATAATATAGGTAGGAAGTTTGAGGTTAAGTAGCCTACTCGCTTATCTAGCCCACTCGCTTATTAACTACGTTAAATATAATAGTGTTAAGTAATATTTTATAATTTAAAAACTTTAATAATTATATCTTTTACTAACTTAATATATAACGTGGTTCATCAGTTAGCCGGATATATTAGTCAGCCGGACACTTTTTCCTACGTCCACAATAATATATAATATTTCTTAACTATAATATATTTAATTAATTATTTATTGTCGCTATTCGACTTATTCGACGATTCTACGGTCTTATTACAGGTTCGCGTATTATGCCTAGTTTCGCCGTATACACTATAGCGTCTCCGAGCTGGCTGGGCTTTCTTTGATGGACCCCCCTCTTTATTATCTCGAGGTACTAGACGTTTCCCTTTTTGTTTTTCCTCTAGTAAACCCTAAGATTTCTTTATACTAAGTGCTCCTCTAAGTTAGACCCGCGACCTTTTGGCCCTTTGGTACTTAGTAAGTGCTACATTTGTATCCTTAAGTGTGCGAACCCGATCGGTTAAAAGAGTAAGTGAGTGTACTATTGTCTGCGTACCTTTCGATAATTGCTCTACTGTCTGAATTGTTGGAGTTAGAGAGCTTTTCTAATAATTAGAGATCCGACTTTTAATAAAATTGGACTGTGAGACGGTTTGTTGCGAGTTAGACGGCGTTTGCGACTGCTAAGGTGGTGGTGTTGAAGGGTTGGCTATAGGAGGTGTAGGCATCTATAAATGTATATTAAGTTTTTGGATAATATGGTCCGGGTCCTATGGGTTAATTCCAGCTCCTAGGAATATAGATTTGATATTTTCCTTTGTGAAGACCTTGTTGTGCGCGTGGTGGAAGCCGAGAAAGAACTTGGACTTGGTGATGTGGTTTATAGAGGCTCGGATAAAAAGGTTAATTTTATCGCTATATGTGCGTTTTAGAGGTGAATAAAGGGTAATATTTAATGGTTGGAGTAGATAAGATAAATATAGAGGTATATTAATAGTTATAATAGTGTTCTATTTGTAATAATTGTTAAATTTAGCCGATAAATGACTTTTGTGACTATCGATATTAAGTATCCGATAGACGCCCTTAGTGTGACGCTTAGTATGTTTATCGAAGTGTTTGATCTAGTCTAGACCTGTATTATTATCGGTCTATCTATTAGTAGTAGGTTTAATAACCTAGTCGCCTAGAAACCCTGATTCTATGGTCTAACTAGTAAGGTGATAGGCGCCTTGAACGATTACGAACGGAGGGATGTACTACCCGCCCGAATTAATATATTTAATTACTGTAGCCTATTTATGGTTACTAGGTTGAACAGACTTTGCTTTCCCGCGTTTATCGGTACGTGTTACTACTATTAACGTAGTAATAATGCCTATTATAAAGCTAGTTTTGTCGAAATTATAGATATCCCCTTTTTAGATCCTGTATTTAGTTATTATATTATATAATAATACAAACTACTTTAAAATAACCTGGGGATCTTTTTAAAGAGTCCTTTGGTAATTGTATGGACGATTGAATTTGGTTCTTAGTGATGGTTGCGAGTCTATAAATTGCTTTGCCCAATACTTACTAATTGGCTCTCTATTACGCGCCCGTAGTAGGAGATTGGCTATATCTTCTATACTAGCGAGCCGTAAGGGAAATCCTCTGGAATTCTATTTAATAACGTATTAGAGAAGTGCCTTCTCTTCGATCGGATCGAGTTTGTGTCGTTAGGGCTGGGTTTGTTCGTATCCGGGTTGGTTGTTTATTCTGTTGTATAAGGTACTCTTGGGTACTCTGTAGGTTATCGCTGTACGCCCAATACTCAATTTACTACCTCTAGTGCGTGTGGTTCGAATCGCCTCGAGTGCAAGATTGATTTTGTCTTTTTGTGAGTAAATCAGTATTGTGGTTGTGGAGTGATGATGTGTCGAATGTTTAAGTGCTTTGAACTTGAGCGCGTTTGGGAAAAAGTGTCCGGCTGACTGATATGTCCGGCTGACTGATGAACCAACCACGTTATATATTATTTGAAAGAGCTTATTATATTAAATATATTATTAGTTCTATACTTAAAGTTAAATATAGTATTACTAATAGATATATATTTTTTATTATATAATATAAAATTAAGAACCTATAATATAGTTTATTAGTTAGTAATAAATATTAGTCAGCGACGAACTTTTTCCTACGTCTATAACATTATTCAATATTTCTTCACTATTACATAATTAATTAACTATTTATTATTACTAACGTGGTTTACTAGTTAGTGGCGAATATTAGTTAGTGGTAAGCTTTTTCCCGAACACGGTCGGCACCCAACCACTTAAACCTTTGACGCGTAACAACTCCATAACCATAATGCCGGTTTACAAACAAGACGAGAAAATTATCCTTACTATCGAGGCGATTCGATCGATACGCGCTATAGGCGGTAAATTAAGTGTATTATGTACTGTGAAGATCTATAGTATCCCTAAAAGTTCCCTATAATATAGAATAAATAATCGACCCTAACGCAAATATATCTAACCCCTATAATATAAACTCAGTCTAATTAAAGAGAAAACACTTCTCTAATATATTACTAAATAGGATTCTAGAGGATTTCCCTTACGACTTACTAGTATAGAAGATATAGCTAATCTCCTATTACGGGTACGTAATAGTAAGCCTATTAATAAGTACTGGGCTAAGTGGTTTATAGACTCCTAACTATTATTAAAAACTAAATTTAATTATCTATATAATTATTAAAGGGTCCTTTAAGAGGATCCTATAGTTATTTTAAAGTAATTTATACTATTATATAATATAATGGCTAAATATAGTGTTAAAGAGGGGGACGTATATAGTTTTAACGAGACTGGTTTTATAATGGGTATTATTACTGCGTTAATAGTAGTAATACGTACCGATAGACGCGGCAAAGCAAAGTCTGTCTAACCTAGTAATCGTGAATAGGCTATATTTATTGAATGTATTAATTCGGGCGGGTAGTGTATTCCTCTATTTGTGATCGTTTAAGGCGCCTATCACCTTACTAGTTAGACAACGGAATTAGGTTTTCTAGGCGACTAGGTTATTAAACCGACTATTAATAGATAGACTAATAACAAAACAGGTCTGGACTAGATTAAATACTTCGATAAATATACTAAGGGTTATACTAAGAGTATCTATCGGATACTTATTATTGATAGTTACAAGAGCTATTTATCGGCTAAATTTAACAATTACTACAAATAGAACACTATTATCACTATCAGTATACCTCCACATTCATCTTATCTACTCTAACTATTAGACATTATACTTTACTCACCTCTAAAACGCACATACAGCGATAAAATCAACCACTTTATCTAAGCCTCTATAAACTATATTACAAAGTCTAAGTTCTTTATCGGCTTTTACTATATATACTAGAAGGTTTTTATAAAAAAAACATTAAATCTGTATTTCTAGGAGCTAGAATTACTCTATAGAACCTAGAGTATGTTATTAGTAAGCTTGATATATATTTATAGACGCCTATACCCCTATAGACTAATCCTTTAACACTACTACTTTAGTAGTCACAAATACCCTCCAACTCCTAACAAACTATTTCACAATCCAATTTTATTAAAAAGCGGATCTCTACTTATTAGGGAAGCTCCCCGACTTTAATAATTAAAATAATTAAATAAATATTAAAGGGTTTATAAGTAATAGCGCACTTAATTACTCTTTTAACTAATAGAGTTCGTATACTTAAGGATATAAATATAGTACTTACTAAATACTAGAGGGCTAAAAAGTCTTAAGTATAACTTAGAGGGGCACTTAGTATAGAAAAATTTTAGGTTTTATTAGAAGAGAAATAGAAAGGGAAACGTCTAGTACTTTAAGATAATGAGGAGGGGGGTCCGTTAAAGAGGGCTTAGCCGGCTTAGAGACACTATAGTGTATATAGTAAGACAAGACATAACGCACAAACCTATTGTAAAGATATAGAATCAAAATAATTCAAATAGCGAAAACAAATAGTTAGTTTAATATATTATAGTTAAGAAATACTTAACATTATAGTAAGAGTAGGAAAAAGCTCGCCACTGACTAATATTCGCTACTGACTGGTAAACCACGTTATTCGATTTATTAGACAATTCCATATCCTTAGAACAGATTCGTATATTATATCCAGTCTCACTACACACACTACAGCGTCTCCAAGCCGACTAGGCCCTCTTCAATAGACCTCCTTCTTTATTATCTTAAAGTACTAAACGTTTCCCTTTTTATTTCTCTTCTAGTAAAACCTAAGATTCCTCTATACTAAGTATCACTCTAAGTTATATACGGGACGTTTTAGCCCTATAGTACTTAGTAAGTACTATATTTGTATCTTTAAGTATATAAAGTCGATTAGTTAAAAGAGTAAGTAAGTATACTATTACTTATAGTTATACCCTTTAATAATTACTCTACTATTTTAATTATTAGAGTCGGGGAGCTTCCCTAATAAGTAGAGATCCGCCTTTTAATAAAATTAGATTGCGAAACGGTTTATTAGGAGCTAGAGGGCGTTTATAACTACTAAGGTAATAGTATTAAAGGGTTAGTCTATAGGGGTATAGGCGTCCACAAATACATATTAAGCTTACTAATAACATACTCTAGGTCCTATGGGGTAATTCTAGTTCCTAGGAATACTGATTTAATATTTTCTTTTATAAAAACCTTTTAGTATACGTAGTAGAAGCTAATAAAGAACTCGGACTTTATAATATAGTTGTTACGGGCCAGGCCCTTCACATGTGATGCTGCCGGCTAAGCTCGGCACTAGAATGAGACATTAAGGGATATAATGGATAAAGAATACATAGATATAGATTAAAGAACAAGAAACCTTCTTTCCTTATCTAAGGATTCTTAGTTAAAAAAGAAAGTACGAGTTATAATATTACTCCTACTAATCCTTAATATAATCCTCAGATCCCCTTCTAGGGTTACAGCAATACAGTATAAGGAATACTTAATAATATAATAAAGAGATAATAGATATATAAGGAACCTAATAGGGCACGACGCCCAACCAACGAGAAGCACAACTAATCGACATAATCAAATCCCTTCAGTAGTAAATTAATGCCCTAAAGGCTAAACGGACCACTCAACTACAACAGGTACTACCTATATATACAAAATGCAACAGCCAAAGTAGTAACTAGGATATATAGATACTGGTAATAAAGGTAAAGCTAAAGGTAGATAACCCAGCGATTAGAAATAACGACTCACAGCTATACTATATCTATAACTCACTCAATTCAAACATCCAAGCTATAGTACTACTATTTATACACAAAGTAAAGAGGACTAATATATAGGATATAGCTAGACTAATACGGCATCTCGAACGAATTTTCAATAACCCTAACAAAGCAAAAAAGGCTAGGCAACGACTTAGAGACCTCAAATAACAGCAGTCAAACTTACCAACATACCTTATAAGGTTCGAACAAACGCTCTACAAAGCCAACGCTAATTGTTAGCCTAACCACACAAAGATTACAACTTTAACAGGAGGGCTAAACAGAGAAGTCAAACAGAAACTAAATACATAACTTACCCTACTAACAAGTATAACGACTTTATTAGGGTTCTCTTGGCCCTAAAAGATTAGTATAATATAGGATATAGAAACTACTAAAAACAAGGATAACAAATAGAATAAGAATAGACTAGAAAGGTCATAAGGGTCGCACCAGCAGTCACTCTAGAAAAACAAAATAAATAGCAAAACAAAGGCAAATACATACAATATAGCTCCTCGTAACACTACATTAAGCAATATAACTTTCAACCTACACAAAACCGATCACCCTCACCAGCCCAAGGAGTACAAGCCACTAAAAGAACGAAATTAACAGTAAGAAGGACTAGGTCGTTTATAACGGACTAGGAGACTGATTCTAGTAGCTAAGAAAGGGGGGGGGGTAGAATTACGGGCCAGGCCCTTTACATATAATACTACCAGCTAAGCTCGGTACTAGAGTAAAACATAAGGGATATAATAGATAAAAGAATATATAGATATAGATTAAGGAACAAGAAACCTTCCTTCCTTATCTAAGGATTCTCAGTTGAAAAAAGAAGTACGAGTTGCAACATTGCTCCTACTAATCCTTAACAATAGTTTATAGAGGCTTAGATAAAGAGGTTAATTTCATCGCCATATACGCGTTTTAGAAGTGAATAAAGTATAATATCTAATAGTTAGAGTAAATGAGATAAATATAGAGGTATACTAATAGTAATAATAGCGTTCTACTTATGGTAATTATCGAATTTAGCTAATAAATAGCTTTTATAACTATCGATAATAAGTATCTAGTAGATACCCTTAATATAGCTCTTAAT
>WIGM01001264.1:0-10094 GCA_014235935.1 Colletotrichum musicola
TAGTGCCTCTGTATCTGCCACGGCCTCTACTGGCTCCCACGTTGGCTGTACGAACCCTTCCCACTTCACAAGGGCCTAGCGGGCCCCCCTATACCACCTTGCGGCGTAGATGTCCTCCACATACCACTCGTCTTCGTCATCCATATTCTTAATAGGCGGCGGCTGGGCGTCGACCAGCCACTGGCCCGGTAGGGGGTTATCGCTAGCTCGCCAGAGTAGGTCCACATAAAACCGAGGGTAAATCCGGCCGGGGACGTTCAACTCAACCACCAGCGGGCTTACTACCCGTTTTACCTCATACTTATAGTACAGCCATAAGAGCTTCTTACTTAGCCATAGGGAGGTATAGTTAGTCACGTTAAGCCATACCTTATCCCCTACCTAGTAACGATCTACTGGGCCCCTATACCTATTCACTAACTCCTCCTATCGTTACTACGCAGAGACAATGGCAGCTTGGGCAAACGCAGTAACGTCCTTAATACACTATACTAGTTGGGTAGCGGCGTCCCTTCCCTTAGAGCCTACCACCAGCATAGAGCTATATTCCGTAATAGGTAATAGGTCGATATAGAACCCGTACTCGAAGAAGAATAGCGATATACCGGTCGAAGAGCTGGTCCTATTCCATAGGGCCAGCTATACTATAGGTAGTTAATCTCCCCAATCATCCTAAGCATAAGTTACAAAAGCTCAAAGGATGGCCTGGATCTCCTAGTTATACCGCTCGGTCCCTCCGTCGGTCTGTAGGTAGTACACCGTACTTAATAGCTGGGTAATCCCTATCAGGGAACAAAATTCTTTCCAGAAATCACTGACCCAATTCGAACCACGGTCACTAACAATCGTACGGGGCATACCATACGTACAGTAGTGGCAACTGAAGAACCGCTAGGCACACGCTCTCGCGTCCATAGTCTCCATCTCTTCTAAGGTAACAGCCTTCGTAAGCCGGTCAACGATAACCCATAAGTAACGGGCGCCGCGTCCTTTCGTCGGCAGAAGGTCGGTAATAAAGTCCATTGATAGATCCGACCATGCCCGGAGGGGCACCGGCAGGGGCTTCAGGAAACCCTTCTTAGCCTATCTCCAGATATAGGTCCCTCCACACACATCGCAGTTCCTCACAAAGCGACGAACTGTCTAGGATTGGCCGGGCCAAAAGAACCTTCTACTGACAATATCGAGCGTTCCGTTACGGCCCGGGTGGGTAGTGGCGCTTGAGTCGTAGTACTCCTATACTATTCTTATCCTTAGGAGGCTCCTTGGGTTGTCGTTATCGGTTCCTCTAGGTACCCAGATCCGCCCTTAGAAGGTAAGGCACTAATAGTCGTCTATAGCACATTCTACGATCTGAACCTTTAGGCGGGCCACTAGTGGGAAGCTGCGGTCCTACTACTTGACCGCGGTGTAAGCAGCGGTATAAACTTCATCGTCCTGTATGGTTGCGTCCCAGAGGTCTTGGAGCTCGGGGTGTGCTCCGAAAACCGACATACGGGGTATCTCCCCTTGTGTAGCACGGCCCGCGCGGGGGTCACTGGCTGACCGTTGGGGGGAGGCAGTGTCCGGTATTAGCTGTAGGACCCTCCCCTGCTCCCTCTCGTCGTCCCAACCCTACGGTACGTCTTGTTCCCTTTATAATAACGTATCCGGTATAACGGCCTCCTTACCCGGGTAGTACTCGAGGTAAAAGTCGTACTAGGTAAGCTCTTTTGCCTACCGGCTCTGGTGCTCGGTAAGGCGCTACTTCTTTATGAAGTACTCTAAGCTCTTGTAGTCCATAAGGACCTTAAAGCTCCCTACGCTACGGAGCTCGGCCCTCTACGCCCGTAAACAAGTAAGTACCGCGAGTAGCTCCTTATTGTGGATGGGGTAGTTATACTCGGCCGGGGATAACTTCTAAGAATAAAAAGTAATGGGGTACTGGTAACTATCGGCGTCCTCCTGCATTAGGGTACCTCCCAGTGCGAAGCCTAAATAGTTAGATTTAATAATAGTCTTACCCTCGGGGTCGAATCGGCGGAGTACTAGCTCTAAAACAAAGAACCGTTTTAGTTCCTAGAAAGTAGCTTCCTGAGTAGGGCCCTAGTAGAATACCTCGGACTTCTTTATTAGGCGGGTAAGGGGTTTAACGATCGTAGCGTAGTTAGGTATAAATATACAGTAGTAATTCACAAAACCCAAAAAACTCCAAACACCCTTTATGGACTGGGGGGGAAGCTACTCCCTAATCGCCCTTAACTTCTCTAGATCGCAGAAGATACCCTCGCCCACTATAACAATAAACCTAACGTACTTCACCCTCTTTATCGAGAACTCGTACTTCTTAGGATCCAGATTCAGACCCATATCGGCAAGGCGCTACAGGACCATCCGTATACACTTCTCGTAGTCCTTCTTCGACCTAGACGTATAGACGAGGACGTTATCTAAGTATACCGTAACGAAGTCGTCGAGCTACTCGCGTAGGGTACTGTTAATATACCGCTAGAACGTTACTGGGGTACCTATGAGACCGAAGGGGCATATAAGCCACTCGAACAGTCCATACCGAGTCCAGAACGCTATTTTCTCCTAGTCTTCTTCTACGATCCTAACCTTGTAGAACGCAGCTACGACGTCGAGCTTAGTATACTACTTAGTAGCAGCTACTCTATAGAGGATCTCTAAGATCAGTAGGAGGGGGTATCGGTCTTTCCGTATAATAGCGTTAAGGACTCGGTAGTCCACACAGAACCGGATACCACCGCCCGGCTTCTTAACAAAGAGAATAGGGGCACCGGCAGGGGAGCTACTAGCCTTAATAAACCCCTTGTCCAGGAGGTCCTCTAGTATCTTCTTCAATACCAGCAGCTCTTCCCTCGACATATTATACAGGGGGCCCCACGGGAGCAGAAGATCCTTACCGTTCTTCTCCAGGACCAACGGGATCTTATAGTCAATACCTAGCCGTCGGGGGGGGAGTGGGTAGGCCTTCTTAGGGTCGAACAGATCCTTAAACTCACTATATACCCACGCGGGTACGAGCTTCAATAGATCGACCAGTACCTTTAGCTACAGTACCTTCTCAATATCAGTAAGGCTAACAGCCATAACCCGCGCCCCACCAGTATCTCTCTAGCAGTTCAGCCTCCAGCACGTAGCAGCGAATGGAGCAGCGGGGAGCAACCTCGCGGCGCATATAGCTCGCACCCCTTCCAGCTCCTCCTAGTAAGATAAGTAGAGGGTCACACCTCCTACTCCGTAGCTCACCCTCTACTCCACAGCATCGTATACTACCCTATTAACCTCCATCCACAGTTTCCCCAAGAATATTAGGGGGTCCAATCCTTTAACTACGTAGGCGTATATCTTTTGGGTATACCCGCTAAGCTCCAAGTCAAATACTGCGACTCCCTAGGCATCACCGGGTAAGGGACCCTCGCTAGAGTACCCTCGGATCCTTCGTTTCTTTCTATCTACTAGCAGTAGGTAGAAGTACTTAACGAGAGACCTATCGACCATAGCATAAATATCGCAGCCTGAGTTAACGAGAGCATAGACTATATAGTTCTTAACCCACGACTATATTATTACTAACCCCCTAGGGGCTATCGACTACTGCTCTTAGTATCTCTTCCATCCTCATACCTCCTCCTTTGACGGCTCTGGGGCCCGACTTTATCCCAGAGTTACTCTTTTCCCGAGTCTTCGTTACTAAGGGGCTCGTCACTAGTTACCTAGTTACCCCCTTTCTTATTTTTTATATCCATATCTTTCTACTTATTATTACTAGCCCGGACTACCTTAACTAACCTCTTAGGACGGCTCTTTTTACAACAGTTCCGAGCAATATATCCCTCTTATCCACAATAAAAGCATTCGCAGCGGTCTACTAGGGCGTCGGTAGTAGAGGAGTAGCGGCAGCGAAGTTAGGCCTTAGCCCCTCTATTCGTCTACCGTACAGCTCCGGACATCTGGACGTCCCCGTTATAGTCTCGGGGGGCAACGGACGGCGCGGGGGATCGGTAGCGGGCTACTCGGGGGTTAGCCTGGGCCCACTGTTCGAGTTTAGTAGCGATCCCGCTAACCCTACTAATCCAATAGCCGTAGTCCTCCGGGAGGTCGACAGTGATCAGTAGGTCCGTTAGCTCGCGGTTAAGGGCTCCCTCGAGCATAGTGATCTTTACCGCGTCGGGCCAGGCATAGCCTCCTATATCGGCGAGGGTACGTTCGAACCGAGGTAAGAAAGTAGCCAGTCTCTCGTTATCGTACTAACGTAGGGTCTTTAGCTAGGCAATAGTTTGGGCCTCGGGCTTCGCTTCGCAGTATATCCAATCTAAATACTTCAGGAAGTAGTCTAGGTTCTTTATACCGTCGTCCCCCCCAGCAATATAAAAAGTAACTACCACCTATTAGGGGTCGGTATCCAGGCGGGAGTTAATATAGTACTAACGTTCCTCGTTTATCGGGAAAAAGTAACTATCTATCATAAACTTGTCCCTTATTTATTGGACCCAAGTAGGGTACTCGCAGTACTTCCTAGAGAACTTTAGGGGGTCTAGAAGCGGTTTATAGTAGGGGACGGTATTGTCGGGGATTACCGGTAGGGTAGCCGGGACCGTACTAGTATTAATCGTTAGTACGTTAACCGACCTCTCTCTCTCGAACTCGGTAGTAAGCTCAGTAATCCTATCTTAGAGAGGGCGTATAGTTTCATTCAGCATCTACTAAAACTAGGCCTCTATATTCTCTATCGTAGTAGGCTAGGCCTCAATAGGGGCTTACCTAGGTATATCGTCGTTAGGGAACAGCGCTTCCACCTAATAATCTCGGTCGTCGGGGAGCAGCACTTCTACCCAGTATTCTTCGGTCATCGGGGAACAGCGCTTCTACCCAGTATTCTTCGGCCGTCGGGGAGCAGCGCTTCTACCCAGTATTCTTCGGTCGTCGGGGAGCGGCACTTCTACCCGGTATTCTTCGGTCATCGGGGAGCGGCGCTTCTACCCAGTAGTCTTCGGTCGTCGGGGAGCAGCGCTTCTACCCAGTAATCTTCGGTCGCCGGGGAGTAGCGCTTCTACCCAGTAGTCTTCAGTCGCCGGGGAGCAGCACTTCTACCCAGTAGTCGATTTTCCTTCTACTTAACCGGTAGGGAGCAGCGGCTTAACCTAGCGTTACCCATATAGTAAGTAAGACAGAGTTTAAAATCTGCGAAGGGCTGGACCCGGGCTTATTCAACCGTAGGGGTAGCCGAATACTGTTTATTTCAAACTAGGGAAAGAAAAGAGGAAGTTCTACGTGGCGGCCGAAAACTCTGGCGATACGGCCAGTATGCGGTGGGGCGCCGGTGGGCCCCCGGTGGGCCCCCGGTCGGTGGTAGCCCGGGCAAAGCCCGGGCCGATATCTCCGTGGCCACTAGCCCGTTACATGTGTACGGGACTAGTACTTATATATCACTAGGACCTAATGTCGTTTCCTAGGCCATAGAGTCCAGTTATTCAATTACTTTATAAACTAGCTTCTAGTTAGGCACCTTATAGGATATAGCGAGTGTTTTCTCGGGCAAGTTAGTTATATCGTAACCAGACCTTCTAGTATCGTAGGAGTACTATCCAGCTTATTCCTTAGAGTCTTCGTAGATAGTGCATTCGTTACTATAGTACGCGGTCTATAATAGTTTAGTATAGTCTTCTTTAAAGGTAGTACTAAGCTATTTTCCTCCTAGTACGAGTTACTATTTCTATTTCTTAGGTTATAGGTATTTATATAATCTATAGCTAGGCTTATTACAGTTATAGTACTAGTTATACTAGGGTTTCTTATTATTAAACCATTTTTCAGTAGCGCTTAGGTCTATAGGGCCTACATAGTATCTATAAGTAGTACTATATTAAGGCTTATTTTACTAGTTGTTCCACTAGGGTTACTATCCCTAGTTATAGTACTAGAGTTATCTAGGCTACTACTAGTATTTCTTACTTAAGTTAGCGCCTAGTCGTCGTTCTCCTTTCTCGTAGCGTCTTTCCTAGAAACAATTATCAATTCTTATAACAAGATCGGCATATTATAGAAAGTCGTCTAGTCGGTCGAACTTCACAAACTTATCCTTAACTTTATCCTTAAATCCTTAATAGAATATATAGATTCTAGATTCCTCGGTAAGGTCCAGTTATATACTAATATATTAGAATTTAGCAGCATAGTAAGTTACTAACTTAGTCTATTAGAGTACACTAAGGTCGTACTTAGCTTATCGTTTCTAGTCAGGGTCTTAAAATAGTATTTAAAGTACGTTCTCGAACCTATTAAAGGTTAAGAAGATATCCCTAACTTTAATAAAACAGTTATTAATAGTTTTAGCTTTCAAAAACTAATCTAAGAAGGGTTCGATCTACTAAAGGGCTCGCCTATAGAGGAATATAATAGTATAAATAACCTTCTTAGTTTTATTCTAGAAACTAGTATAATAAAAATTCTAGTAGTTCTTAACCTAGATCAAAAAGCCTTTAAGCATTCTAGGGGTTCTATTATAAGTAATAGGTAAGTTAAGCTTAAGTTTCTTATATCCATCCTAAACTAGTATAGTAATAATATTAGTAGTAGCCTAGAGAGTAGTATTCTACTATTTAACCTCCTAAGTACACTAATTAGCTTATCGAACGGCATTCTATAGTTCTTTAATAAAGTAAGAATTCTTATTAAATATTCCCTAGAGTTATTTAATATCCTAGTTAGCCCGTTCGAGTTATTTACCAGTATCATTATCACTAAATTCTTCTCTATTGTCTTTTATACGTTACTCCCTAAGTTCCTAGGTAAGGTTCCGAACTTACTTACTAGAGGACTTGGATAAGGTAGGGGTGTTCTTAGTAGTTCCAGAGGAAGACATCGTGGGATACTGTTAGTAGGCGTCAAAGGTCAACTTACTAAATAGAAGCTATTAAAATGTTACGGCTAGTCTTCTAACAGTAAGGGTATATTAATAGAAGCTAAGGTTTAATACTATAAACAGTACTATAGTGTTACGGCCAGCCTTCTGACAGTGAGGGTATGTTAACAGAAGCTGAGGTTTAACGCTGTAAACAGTACTGTAGTGTGCTGAAGGGATCCTGAGGGTCAAGAGGGTCGTAGGGTGTCACGACTGAGGGCTGAAAGTATCCAAAGATTGATACGAGGTTGATAGCTGAAGAACTATGGAAGGTAGGACTCGAGGGTACTCGAGTCCCATCTATATACAAGTCCCGTTTCCTTGTCCCAGGGTAGTAGTGAGCACCATACCGGTTAGGTAAGCGTTCAGTGAGTACTAGTAAGTACTTACCAGGTAAGCGCTTACGCTCACCTTATTGTCCACTTACTGCCTTATCTATACGTGATCTATAACATAGTTCTTCCATTCCTAAGGAGCTACTCTGTGTTCCTTATTAGTTACGTCTCTTATTATCTTTCTAACTACCAATCCCCTACGAGCCGGGTACGTAGCTATTAGTAACTAATAGGTCGTAATATTAGGTCTCCCTTCAAAGATCTTGTCCTTAAGACCTATTATAAGTAGGTCGTTTACTCCTAGGTTAGGGAGGGTTAAGTATTCTTTTTCTTTTCCTTATACTAATACGATATCTAGTTCTTATTCTCGTCGGCTTTATTAGACTAT
Organism: Colletotrichum musicola; assembly: GCA_014235935.1. Lineage (NCBI taxonomy): Eukaryota > Fungi > Ascomycota > Sordariomycetes > Glomerellales > Glomerellaceae > Colletotrichum > Colletotrichum musicola. Next base: position 7,631 of record WIGM01001264.1, read on the forward strand.
TCGAATTTTCTCTAAGGGCTTTAAAGTTATACCCTATTCTTAGTATCGTTCTCGTAGCTTCTACTATTAGATACTTAAGGGTCATTCGAAATGTAGCGAGTGTACCCGTCGTAGTCGTACTTGTGATAGTACTGGGGTAGTAGTATTAGCCTGTAAGTGTGATATTTGTCTTTGTAATGTTAGTAATACTAATAGTACGTAGTAGAGTATCTTTTAGATAAGATATATTGTTTTAATTAGGAGGAATAGGAGGAAGAGGACTGTCTTTACAAACGGTCAAAAGTTCTTTAGAAAGCCTAGGCTGATCTAAACGAGTCGCTAGCTAAGCTAGATCGCTTACGTTAATAGAAGTAAATAGTTTTTAAGAAGGGAATGTTAGTAGTGGAGGAAAGTGATCCTTCTCTAGTAGAGTCCGAGGCTATAATTAAGGTATAGTCTTAAGGCGGGGTAGACGTAATTAATTAGGATACTGTGTTCTAAGATGTGGAAATGGTTAATTTTAAGGGTAGTCTTAGTACGGTACTAACTAGTTTGTGATTTCCTCTAGAGTAGGTGTTCCTAAGTAAAAAAAAGTTTTATTTTTTTTAGAACTCTTAATTAGTCAAATCTTAAGTTAGGGATGTCTAATGTGTGGTTTGTTCGTAGTGATGATTTTTGTAGTGTTGTATTGTCTTGCTTGCTACTGTGTCTAATATTCTTATAGTTCGTCTTATACGTTTACTAGATTCGAGGCTAGTTCCTATGTGTTTTCTTTGTGTCCGTAGTTTTTCTATTTAATAAGGTACTATAGTTCTATACTATCCTATTAGTCGATATAATCGATAATTCGTTCGACTTTATAATTTTGTTCTAGGTCGACTTTAATATAATTTATTATTTATAATCCTTTTAGTACTAGTTCGAGAAGTGAAATGTAAAAGACTAGATAATACTTTATAGTATCTAGTAATATAAGTTTGAAATTAACTTCTAAGATTTTCTTAACAATCTCAAAAAGTCTAAGTTTCTTAAAGTCTAATTTATCGCTTAGTCATTTTATTTTAATATTATATCGGATAAGGTATATACTATCTCCCTCTTTAAAGGATGGTCCCTTTATCCTTAACGTATTAGTATATTTATGTATGCGTTGTTTGACGAACTCGAGGTCGAGTTAGAGTTGTTCGTGGATTTCCTTAATCTTATTAACCTAGGCTTTAGCTTTAACTGCTAAAGGTCTGGTCCTTAGTTCTCTATAGGTAGTTAGTTCGAATCTATAGTTGAGGTAGAAAGGTGAATTTTGTATACTTTCTCTTACTGTACTATTATAGGCGAATTGGGCTATTAGTAGTAATATAACCTAATTATTCTATTAATAATTAATATAACTTTTTAAGTATATCTTAAGGACTTAATTGATCCTTTCTATTTGTCCGTTAGTCTAAGGGTAGAAGGTAGTGGACAGTCGTAGTTCAGATCCTAGCTGCGAAATTAGGGATTTCCAAAACTTTAAAGTGAACTGCGTTCCTCTGTCTGACACTATCTCTATCGGTAGACCGTATTGGCTAAGAATGTGCTTGTTGAAGACGTAGGCAAGTTCTTTAGCCGTACTAGCTTCGATCTATAGAATAAAGTATATGTACTTAGTAAGTCTATCTACAATAACTAAGATACTATTAAACCATTTTCTAGTGAGTAGTTCCTTTGATCGTAGTAATTTGACGATAAAATTAAGGGAAATTGATTGCTATACTTTATTAGGTATAGGGAGTAGCTGTAGTTCTCTATACAGCTTATAGTGTACTAGTTTACTTTTATTATAGATATCGTAGTACTTAATAGCTTTAGCGACCTGTTCTTAAGTGACTTTGTTACTATAGTATTATCTAATTCGTTTCTAGGTCTTTGTTACTCCTTAGTGACTATATACCTTAGCACTATATACTTTTCTAATTATCTTATTGGTTATCTATCTAGGCGTACTAGTACTAACTTATTTAATAATTATTAGGAGTCGTATAGTTAGTATAAGGTTACTATCTTAATCCTCCTTAAGGATTACCTAGGTTTTGTCTAGGACTATTATTTTATAGTCTAATTTTTTGTTAAGGGCGTCGGCCCTGCCGTTTTTAGTTCTTTTTTTATAAATAATTTAAAAGTTAAATTTTAAAAGGAATTTTACCTATCTAATCTATTACTTATTAAGAACTTTAGATATAATAAAATATATAAGGTTCTTGTAATCTATATATACTGTGATTTTGTGATTTATTCCTAAGAGGTATAGTCTCTATTCCTTAAATACTTTAATAATAACTATAAGTTTCTTATTATAGATCTAATAGTTAAGTTCTAGTCTACTAAGTTTTCTTAAGTAAAAGGTGTACGGGTATAGGCGTCCTTCCTTGTTGTTACGGGCTGATGCCCACACTGGCCCAGGCTTTGCCTGAGGCTTGCCCCCAAAGGCCTTTGCTGCAAGATCTCA
>WIGM01001265.1:0-10084 GCA_014235935.1 Colletotrichum musicola
GGCTCTGCGTCTTTGGCCCCCGAGGTCCGCGTCATGAACCGCTGCACCTTGGACCGCACGTGCTGGAATAAACTCGTAGTCTTGTCTTTGGCCTCGTCCTTTCCTATCTCCCTCTCCAGCACCACCATCTCTTCGCACTGCTCTACAACGGCCTAGTAGATAACTAGTATCTTCGCTACCTTAATAATGGCCAAGTACTTGTTTGTATAGTCCGTGATCTATACCTACCCACTATCCTCCCTAATACCTATTACTACTAGCGTACTAATTAGTACGTTCTTGTAGTAGCCCCTTTTTAGCTGGTGGTCGAGTATACCGATAAGTATGTCTAAGCCCGCGCACTCCCGCTCGGCCTATAGTATCCTTAAATCCTCTGTCGCCTGCTCGAACTTGTCCTATAGTTCGCCTTACTTTGGTGTTAGTCTGTACGGTAGCCTCTTATTATCGTCTATCTCCTACGTTCGGTACTATACGCATAATAAGACCCACTATACCTCCTTATACTTCGCCTATATATTGTCCTCTAAGTAGCTATCGAACGGTCTAGCTAGTTTAATGTCGGTCTCCTTATGCTGTACCTCGAAGAGCATAGTATAGCCAACAATATTAGGGTTCGAGACGGCCCGTACCTGGTCGAGCACGGTAGTAATAACACTCCATATTACTCTGAGTACGCCCTCGTCCTCTCTAATTAGCTTGGTCGTAGCCCGCAATAGACCCACATCTAGCCCCTGGAGATGTTCTACCTAGCTAATATAGTTAAGTTATAGGTGGGGCTCGAGCCGTTTGGTCGTTACTTGGATAACCTCCTCGTTGCTGGCCTTGATGCGCTGTGCCTGGGTATTATGGAGTAGCTAGATGCGGTAGGCTACTTATTCTATTAGTGATTGCTCTATGGTGTCTAGTAGTGTAGTTGTGGCTTCTTGTCCACGACCGACCTTAAACCATCGCTTACTAGTATAGGAGATGTATAACCTCTAGTACTAGATATCGGTGACCTATAGAACCTCCCGGACTTCTTTAGCCTTTTACTTTATATTATTACCCTTTTTTTATTCATTCACTTAGTTATGCTTTTGTTAGTAGTGTCCCTATATTATCTAGATATAGTAGTAGATATAAGTATATTATTAATACTTTATTCCTAAAATGGGTGGTATAATATTAGCGATAGGGCCGTTTATTAGTAGTGGGTATTAGATATATTCTAGTTTGACTTAGTTTTAGATAATATTTTCTATACTAGATATATTAGTCGCTATATACTTTTTCTTATCTATATTTATTGTCCGATAATGGTTTTAAAGATATAACTTAATCTTATTTATAACGATAATAAAGTGATAAGTTATATATATTATAATATAGAGATTATTGTTTATAATAAATAGCTTTATTTTTAAACCCTAATATACTAAGGTTATATAGTTATTAAAGAAAAGTCGATTTTTAAAATAGAGTAAAGTGTTACTAGGATATTAGGAACTGCTAGTTGGGTTTATTCACTGCCCGCCTAAACTTAATTAGGGTTAGAATACTTTTTATTTACTATGGCGCCTAGTTACCTAAACCGCGCCGACCTCCCTACCCTATGGCCTGGGATAAAGTCTAACTTTACCTATACGGGCTTGGGAATAACATCAAAATTCTAGCTATATAGAGCTGGGTTCTCTAGTGAGAAAATTAGAGTTAGAAGAGGAAACTAATAAATTCCTCCTAAAATTAATAAGCAATACTAGTACTATACTAAAACTTTAACTGATATTAAAGAATTCTTTTAAAAATAACTATTAATTAATAAATACTAAGTAACTAGTTACTTTATATACTATACTTACTAGTTTAATATATCTAACTAAAAGAGATTTTAACTAGGAACTTAGTAATAAATATTTCTCCAGTTAGTTTTAATATATTTTACCCCTTATTTTTAATTTCTCTATTTTCTTTTATATAGTACTTTTAATAAATTTTAGAATTATTTATTGTATTTAGTATATTAGGTCCACATTATGAACCGCTACACCTTGGACCACACATACTAGAATAAACTCGTAGTCTTGTCTTTAGCCTCGTCCTTTCCCATCTCCCTCTCCAGCACCACTATCTCTTCGCACTACTCCACAACGGCCTAGTAGACAACTAGTATCCTCGCCACCTTAATAACGGCCAAGTACTTATTTATATAGTCTATAATCTATACCTACCCACTATTCTCCCTAATACCTATTACCGCTAGCGCACTAATTAGTGCGTTTTCGTAATAGTCCCTTTTTAGCTAGTGGTCGAGTATGCCGATGAGTATGTCTAAGCCCGCGCGCTCCCGCTCGGCCTATAGTATCCTCGAATCCTCTACCGCCTACTCGAACTTGTCCCACAGCTTACCTTACTTTAGTATCAGTCTATATAGTAGCTTCTTATCGTCGTCTATCTCTTACGTTTAGTCCTATATACATAATAAGACCTACTATACCTCCTTATACCTCGCCTATATATCGTCCTCTAAGTAACTATCGAACGGTCTAGCCAGCTTAACATCGGCCTCCTTATGCTATACCTTAAAGAGCACAACATAACCAACAATGTTGGGGCTTGAGACGGTCCGCGCCTGGTCGAGTACAGTAGTAATAACACTCTATATTGCTCCGAGTACGCCCTTGTCCTCTCCGATCGGCTCGGTCGTAGCCTATAGTAGACCCGTATCTAGCCCCTAGAGATATTCTACCTAGCTAACGCGGTTAAGCTATAGGTAGGACTTGAGCCGTTTAGTCGTTACTTAGATAACCTCTTCGTTACTAGCTTTGACGTACTATGCCTAGGTATTATAGAGTAACTAGATATAGTGGACTGCCTGTTCTATTAGTAACTACTCTGTGGTGTCTAGTGGTATAGTTGTGGCTCCTTGTCCACGACCGACCTTAAACCATTGCTTACTGGTATAGAAGACGTATAACCTCTAGTACTAGATGCCGGTAACCCACGGAACCTCCCGGGCTTCTTTGGCCTTTTACCTTACATCACTACCCTTTTTCTATTTATTTACCTAGCTATACTCTTGTCGGTAGTGTCCCTATATTGTCTAGATATAGTAGTAAATATAAGTATATTATTAATACCTTATTCCCAAAACGGGCAGTATAATATTAGTAATAGGACTGTTTATTAATAGTGGGTATTAGATATATTCTAGTTCAATTTAGTTTTAGACGATATTTTCTATACTAGATATATTAGTTACTATACACTTTCTCTTACCTATATTTATTATCTAATAATAGCTCTAAAAATATAACCTAATCTCGTCTACAATAATAACAAAGTAATAAGTTATATATATTGTAATGTAGAGATTATTGTTTATAATAAATAACTTTATCCTTAAACCCTAATGTACTAAGGTTATATAGTTATTAAAAAAAAGTCGATTTTTAAAATAAAATAAAGTATTACTAGGATATTAAGAACTACTAGTCGGGTTTGTTCACCACCTGCCTAAACCTAATTAGGGTTAGAATACTTTTTATTTACTATAGCGCCTAGTTACCTAAACCATACCGACCTCCCTACCCCACAGCCCAGGACAAAGTCCAACTTCGCCCATACGAGCTCGGGAATAACATTAAAATTCTAGCCGTACAGAGCCGGGTTCTCTAGTAAAAAAACTAGAGTCGGAGGAGAAAACCAACAAATTCCTCCCAAAATTAATAAACAACACTAGCACCACACCAAAACTTCAACTAATATTAAAAAATTCTTTTAAAAATAACTACTAACTAATAAATACTAAATAACTAGTTACTTTATATACTATACTTACTAGTTTAATATATCTAACTAAAAGAGATTTTAACTAGGAACTTAGTAATAAATATTTCCCCAGTCAATTTCAACACATCTTACCCCTTATCTTTAATTTCTCCACTTTATTTTATATAGTACTTTCAATAAATCTTAGAATCATTCATCGTATTTGGTATGTTAGGCTTGTTGTCGTGCCGCCCGGGTATCCGCGTTATGAACTACTGTACCTTGTCGCGCACTAAATAGAACACACTTGTGGTCTTGTCGTATGCCGCCTCGGCCCCCTTTGTCTTTGCTATCTCCGCTACCTCGTCCTGCCGCTCTAACCACGCTTAGTATACGACGAACATCTTTGCTACCTTGATTACTGCCGAATAATTCGTTGTGTACTCTGTCGCCTGGTGCTACCCGCCGTCCTCACGGATGCCCAATACTGCTAATGCGTATATTATCGCGCTCTCCTTCTAGCTCTACCTGTACGGCTCCTTAATGAACGCTATAACGGTATCCAAATATATCCACTCTACCTCTTCCTCCCGCCCGCCCTATATACTACTAATGTCTATTTTTATTCTGCTAGTGAATACGTCCTATAACTCCCCCTACTGGACGGTGAACTAGTATAGTAGTTGGTCCTTGTCCGCCTACTCGTCCATACGGAACTATATATAAATTATCTTGTACCAAACCTCTTTGTACTGCTACTATATATCGGCCTTTATATAGTTGTTAAATGGCTGTGCCGGTTTCTGGCCTATCTCCCTCCTCTCCACCTTGAATAACACGTTGTGCCCGACCTTGTGTGGTGCTGCTGTCGCGCGTGCCTTGTCGGCGACTACGTTAAATACCGCCCACATAACCCGTAACGTCTCTCTGTCGTCCTCGATTGGCCGCGTGGCCTCCTACAACCTCGCCTTATTTAACCCCTCCAAATCCTTGGTCCACCCGACTCGGTACAACCAACCGTTCGGCTCCAACTTCTCGTCTAACGCACTTACCTCCTCGCGCCCACCGGCCTCGAACCTCTGCTCCTACTCGTCGTACAACGCTACGAACCATACCGTGTCGTTGGTCCCCGCCTCTGCCGACCCGCTGTTGCCGGCCGATGTGTGGCCCCGACCTACCTCGAACTACCGGCTCCCGGCCTACGATAGGAAAAACCACTAGTATAGTACCCCCGTCGTCTATGGTACTGCTCTTGCCTCTCTTGCCTTTTTATAGACGTTACCTCCTTTTTCCTACTCGTTCTTCCATCTATACTCTACCCAGCAATACTCCTATATATTCCATACCCAGCGGTATACATAACGGCACGCCTAGTAACATAACCTATCTATTTAGGGTGGCGCTATATGGCTAATTAGCTCGACTATCGCATCTGGGTATGGGAACGACTGTAACTTGGCTTGGCTCTGGATGATATCCGGGATATTGCCGACTACTTTAGCCACTTTAACCCTGTCCTTAGTATTTATCGACCGATAGTGGTTCTATAAATGCGCTGCGGCTTCATTAGTTACTACGGCGTGTTTGCACGATGTGCATATTATGATCGAATATTGCGCGTTATGGACGAATGGTTCCATCTTGCTGCGTTACTGTGTGCGTATATTGCTTCTATCTGTCCTACTTTGATTCCTCTTAACCTTTCCTCCTTGCCCTGACCGGCCGGTTTAAAAACACGGTCTTACTACTCATGCTCTCGGCTGGCTGTCTGTTCTGTTGTTGACTGCTCTGTGGGGTCTATCGATGTGGTTGCGGCTCCTTGCCTATGACCGACCTCGAACCAGCGGCTACCGGCTCTGGACGGGAAGAATCGCTAGTAGAGGATACCCGTTGTCTATGGTACTGCTCTTGCTTCCCTTGCCTTTTTACGGACGTTACTTCTTTTTTTCTACTTATTTTTCTATCTATACTCTACTCAGTAATGCTCCTACATGTTCCGTACCCAGCGGTATACATAACAGTACTCCTAGTAACCCAACCCGTCCGCTTGGGGCGGTGCGATGTGGGCGATTGGCTTGACTGTAGTGTCTGGGTATGGGAACGATTGTAACTCTGTTTGGCTGTGGATGATACTACGTACTGATTGTATGTGTTCTGTGATCCGCTTTCTCTTAGCTACTTTGATACGCCGGTGATGGTTTCTGAGATGCGCCAAGACCTCGTCGCTAACAACTGCATACCAACACTTTTGGCAGATGGCGACCGAGAATTCAGCATTAACCACGAATGGGTCTGGAGTGTCTTGTTGATGGGGTTCCGCGCTGCTGGTATCCTTATTTCCACCCTCGGTCCCTGGCGCTGGTTGGGAACTACCTGGGTCCATGCTGTCTTGCTGCTGGGGTTCCGCGCTGTTGGCGTCCTCGCTTCCACGCTCGTTTCCTGGCCCCGTTTGGGCATCAGTCATATATTAGACACTCTGCATAGCAGTCTCGCTGGGTTCGGAAGCCGTAGCCAACCGTACACGCTTGTTTGGGTGGTGGTGTTCTAGAGCTGGCGCTACTGAAGCTACTAGCGACTCTTATCGTTTGCGGGTAGTACTCTTAATATCGTTTGTAGGCTTATAAGGCGTTGTGATACTAGGTACCTCCTTTTGCGGTGGTGTGCTGTCTGTCTGCCAGGTCGTCGTCTAATATGGGCGGTCGTATGTTTCTAGCCCGAGGAAGCTATGCCACTGTCTGGAGACCTATCTATATCTATCCAACAAGGCCGGCTGGAGGCTGTCCGGGTATGCTCCGTCGAGGCCGTACGTGACGGCTCGCTGGAAAGGGCGATGGCCGCTCTGCCAAGCGAACGCCGATTCGATCGGGGTATCACGACTCCTGTCGTCATACTGGTTAAATAGAGTATGAATCTGCTTGATATACCGTTCGGTTATGGCGATAGATAGCTGACGGTATGTCCCAGTGTTGATTGGCTGCCCTGTGAACTGCGTAGTGGCTCTTAATAGCTCCTTTGAGAGCTTGTTGGTTGACCATAGCGTGTCTAGGCGCGACCGAGACGCAAACAAGATAGAGGACCCCGGCATATCGGGTAGACAGAGGCATGCTCTATAAAGCATGTCTGTGAAGGGCCTGATATAGACGAGATAGAGGTAGAGAAGTCTTCCTATAACGTTCGGAAGGAATCTCACTACCTAGAACTCATTATTTATCGCGTGATGGGTCTTGTGATGCCTCGTGATAAGAACGAATACTCCGGAATACACGTAGACACCGCACGGCATAGACGTCCCGTTTTAGTATATTATACTTACTAGCTCGGATCCTCGCGCAACCTGTCCACCAGTAAGGTAGATCAGAGCGAACAGTGCAGATAGCAGCGCCTCGCTATCGTCAACGTAGCGTTGCACCCGACGCAACAGCCAACCTTCCTTGGATAAGAGTCCGTCGATAGTGGAGAGACAGGCCCACTGTAAGAGGTCCAGGTAGGCCTCCTAAAGGCCGTTCGCCGGCTCCAAGACAAAAGAATAGCCTGGGTGTGTGTTGGCCATCCGATCCTTAGTCTTAGATAAATCAAAGACCGGGTACCAGCTATACATCAACCGGTCGACGGCCGAGGCCGTATGCCGGACCATATCGTGCGCGAGAGACCGGAACTGCTGCAAGGATAGCCGGCCGTCGTCCTAGGAGATTATCTGGCCGTCGTCGCTCCAGTTAAAGCGGAAGCTGGGCCCGTCGGCGGGGGTCACTGCCCGCCCGTACGCGCGAAGGCTCAAGAACTCACCAAGCGGCGCTTGCGACGCCAGGCACATCGTCTTTCGGCGGACCCGGTTGAGTATGTCGAGCTGTCCGTGGCGTGGCCTCGCCGGATACCCGACATAGTCGTGGCCGGTCCGGGGGAGCAACACCTCGACGACAACCAAGCGGGCGCAGTAGATCAACGCTGATAGGTTTGTCGTGTAGTTCCCGGGGCGCCGGAACCCGGACCCGTCGGACGTGAGGCCAAGGACTCCGCTGAAGTAGACCAGGAGGGTTGACTTGGACTGGCCGTCCTCGAACTCCTCCGTCATGAGGAAGTACAGCAGGCGTAGCGTGAGATCCTCGAGTGCGGTTAAGAAGCCATGCCCCGCCAGACTCGAATCTACAGACACACAAATCAGATGATGAGCAGGAGTGAGTATCGCTAATGTGAGACCAACCTGAAGACATTAGGGGGCTGGCTGCTGTGTCGGTTATCGAGCTGCCTTCTATGGCATCTACATGGTTGCTGACATTCGTATCCTCATGGTCACATTCCTCCAAACCGTCTAAGCCTTCGCTGAGGTCTTCAAGGTCGCCATCATCATCAGTCTCAGTCGCGCTTCCGTTGCTGTCATTATCCGTCTCAGTCGAGCTCCTATTACTGTTATCATCACTGTCTCCATATAAGCCATATAAGATCCCAGCTCTAGTATAACCACCTACTGGTGAGCTAGTAACTTGAGCAGATAGTATCCCACTTACCCTTGTCCTTGTTGTCGCATGTAGTATACGGTATCTATCTGTATCTATTACCTCTCTACGAGCCGGCATAGCACTGGACTCGGTAGGACCAGCGGCCACAGTATTGTCCGGGCATGAGGTGTTCCAGATTTCGTCCAACCATAATGCGTCGAGCGCGCGTGACTAAGCAATAGTAAGGGTTCTCCAGCACTGCGACAGCCGCGTCCCCAGCGGAAGGCGCCACAGCCGCACGCAGAAGCACAGAAGCCTTTTCACAAGGCGGCGGTACGTGTATGTAGTGGCCTGCCGGCCGACCAGCTCGAATGGCGCCTTGTACGGGCGGTGGGGATCCGAGCTGCGGAGCCAACAGCGCATAGAGACATCCATGGAGCGTATCGTATCCTCACAACGGTCGAAGACGCCGTCCACGGCCGACACAATACGTCGCAACCGGGCTTCGTCCTCTGGAGGGCTCGTATGGGGCATGTTGTCCTCGGCGTCCCAGACGTCCCGGCCGGCGGCCAGCAGCTCCGACAAGATCACAAGGAAGTCGCAGTGGGTACCGTCGAACATGAGATCCCAGCCGGTGCGACGCATCCAGCCCGTTTGGAACGCCACATCTACCAGTCCAGTGGCGGTAGTGGTAGCGGTAGCGATAGCGGCAGCGCGGATACTACTAGCGAGTTGGGCTCGTTCCGCATCATGCGCCGCGGCAAGCAGGGCCTATTGGGCAGCGGACGCGCCGTCCGTACCGGGTGTGCCCGTTTCGCACAGCGGCGGCGTCGTCGTCGACCCCGGCGTAGTAGACTGGGCTATCCAGTAACCCCGCGTGCCGTTCTATGACTAGCTCTGGAGTAGGACACCGCTATGGATGTGGTCCCGTTGCCAGCCGTCCCGCTTCCGCGAGTCCTTAATACCATATACCTTAGAGAGGTGGCGGCAGACCAGGTCATCGCTTGCCGTCCAGTAGCCACAGTGACGGCAGGCATGGCCGCGGTTGACCACCAGTGCTTCGTGCGGCGGGAGGCCATCGGGGCGGGGAGCGACGTCGTTCGGATCCCTAAACCCTAGGGACTTCACCAGCGCGATCAGACCACGGCGTTACGACTTAGGCACGTCATACTTCTCCACCAGATGGCGGCTTATGCGCACCCCGAAGGGCTTGAGTGCGTAACCACAAGGCCGGCAGATAAAAACCAGTTCAGGCTCGTTTAGGTATAGTTGCAGTGCTTCCAGGCGTTGGCGTTGCTTGTCCGTCAGGCTGTGTGGTGTCGTAGGGCTGGATGGCGGCGGCGGCGGATGCGGATGTGGAGACGAGAGGGCCATATAGCTAGCTATATAGGACTAGTATGTAATTAATTGATGTATGTTCTTTTCTTGGCTGAGAAGATTAGAAACGGCATAGTATAGCGAAAGGAAAGCTGTTACCCTGCTCTTCTTTGTGGTTCCTACTTCATGAGCCGTCAGGAGAAGAGGTTTCGGAACGCGTCGACATTTCCAAGTGAGGAATTATGGGTCCTTTTTCGGCTTCTTGATTGGCTAGGGAGCGCGTCGAACTTTTGAGAGTACATTGGTACATCTATGTGGGTCAGTTGGCGGATGCATCCAATGACAGCTTGTAGATGGCGGTAGTTCGACGCATGCCGACATCGAATACTTGAGTAGTAGTAGTAGTAGGCCGGAAACTCGTCGTTAAGTAGCGTTGCCGTACTCGCCACCTTGAGCGTTGACATCTGCGTTGACATCTGCGCCCTTCTCGAGAAGCATCCGGACGATGTCGTCGTGGCCTCTAAATGATGCAGCATTTAAAGCGTTGCGGTAGTCACCACCTTGAGCGTTGACATCTGCGCCCTTGT
>WIGM01001266.1:0-10077 GCA_014235935.1 Colletotrichum musicola
CGTAAATCCCTCATATATAGCTGCGTGGGCCCTACGTGGGCCCTATCCTACGGGCCGATGTATTTCCGATCCTGACAAGGCCGTATAACTTAGGTTTAGGCTTATAGAGTCTTCTTTATTAAACTTATACGTAATAACGAAGCTAGGCCGGCCTATTAGTGTTATCGACGATGTGACGAAAAGGGGCGGCCTGAATTCTTCTCTATAGTCGCTACTAGCTCTACTTAAGAACATTTATATTGGTTAGTCTTTACTTTCCTAAAGCTATTTATAACTTACTAATCTTGTGAAGGGTTTATCGTATTGGCCCTTGTGGCCCTGTTGGTGGACACAAGGATGACCCCTCTTCCGATGTGATAGCCACACTATCCCCTTTATAACGTCCCTACCTTACTACCTCGAGTATCCCTCGATCGAGAGTTGCTAGTATTAGGGATCTCGTCCTTGCTACGATTATTGGTTAAGACCTTCCCTTTAATTACTTCGACGATACCTTCCTCTAGTGCCTCCTTCGCTTCTACAACTTCGATCTATTCGCTCAGGTACTATGGGGTAAAACCTTAATGGCTGACTACCTTGAGATAGTATGGAGTCGAGGTAAAGAGATACTTAAGGCTAAACTCTATAATGCCTTTACGAGGATTTATCTGTCAGATTGAAGGACCTGGAGCGACGGAGCTTTGTGGAGCCGATCCGCTTCGTGCCTAAGGCAACAAGGGACACCCCTACCCCTAGTACCGGGGATCTCCATGACCGGAATCAGCTACTTAGCAGAAACAACAACAATACACACAAAAAGACTCCTAATTCGATAATTAACAATCTAATTCTATACTATGAAACGTCCAATCACTATCTAGCGTATAAGAACCCTAATACGAATCGATCTATAAGCCCATAATCAATATAGCCACCCCTACCACAAAGATTCAACTAAAGACGACCAGCGATTAGGTCCTCTAGATCGACCAACTACAATCCAAAGTATAGTCCTACGAGCTATAGGAACACCTTAATCCCGACCACTTCGAGAAGCACCCAAGGGCCACCACATAGTACGAACGACACACAAGGCGGCCCATACACCCAGAGATAAGCGACCACCCAAAGACCAGAAAGGCCGAGCTCCTTAGAGTAGACACCGACGATAACCTAAGGGTAAAAGGCCTTAAGGACCTATTAGTAACGAACCTCGCCCTATATAAAGAACGCTAAACGGAATATATAGAATAACTAAAAGAGTATAAGTCTCTTATAAAGGGAGTCCGCTCGTTAGAAGACTAGATCTGTAATATAGTTAATACGGCCCTACTTCGATACTACTATACTATAGATAAGAGGATAGACTAATAGATCTATAAGCTCAGTATATAAGTAGGATGTGACCCCTAGGAACGCAGGGCTATCGCTAATAAAGCGTACAAAAGAGTCCTTCTAGCACTAGAGCAAAAACGTCTAGGGATAAAGAAGGATGTGGAGGACTGGCTTACGAAGTAGGAATAAGTCTTTTACGAGGTAGAGGCTAGTAGAGTCCCTAGAGTAAAGCTTTTGAGTCTATAGTTCCCTAAGTTTATTAAGGCACTTAGCTATAGCTACGCCAATACCTAGGTCTTCTCATATCAAGCCACTACAAAGAAGTTAGCGAGGAGCAATAATCTTTTACTAGGAGAAGTTCTCTTAGACACTAGAGAATTCCTCCAAGATACCACATTCAGTAACCTATAGAAATAAATTAGTCGAGGAGCCTTTAGACTAATAACTATAATACCTTCGTAGCAGAAAGATACTCCGGGACTACTAGAAGTAAGTAATAAAGTAGAGAGATCCTCTCTACCCTCTTAATCAAATACTAAAGGCCGAGGCCAAAGTGGGAGAGTAAGGGGCCGTGGACGAGGACGCACGACCACCCAGCAACAGTCTTACCCAACTAGATACAACCTATTAAGGAAGTGTGACGAAGATAACGAAGGAGAAGGGAGCTTAGAGTGCCTAGCCTGCTTTAAGAAGTACCCTCTAGCACAGTACTGGTTAGCCTTTGAATATACTCGCCCCGATTAGTGGTTCCTAGAGGAATCCCTTGCAAAGAACTTTAAAGCTAGACTCAAGCTTAATAAGGGCCTTAAGCAACGAATTAGGAAGGTAAAGGAGTCTAAGAATACTAATAACTAACTATACGGTCGTCTCAGAGGAGAGACAAGGGCAACCTTTCACACAACCCCAGACACATACGAGTTATATAACTCGACTATCCTCAATTCCAGATCTACTATACACATCTTTAATAACCTATTTTAGTTTACGACACTTATAGAAGCCCTAGTAAGAGACTACCTTTAGGCAGGAACTCAACAAGTTGCTATTGAAGTATATGGAACTATGGATATTAGAGTTAGGGGCCGCAATAGAACAATAACAAGGTTACGGCTATTCGACGTAGCTCTCTACCCTAGATTTACAAATAACCTCGTCTCTCTTACTCAACTCCACAGGAGAGGACTGTAGTGGGATATAAGCCCACATAACAACTACATAAAACACTTAAACAGATCCTTCCTATACGACCTCATAGAAGTTACTAACCAACAAGTCCTTAACTACCACAAGATCGAAGTATACCTAGCAGTGGCTCTAGTTAGACGGATAGCCCCAAGAACCGACTTCACACCGCCAAGGAGGCACAAGTACACCACAATTACGCACCGGAAACCTATTCAGGGGAGCACAGCCACTTAGCACTGGAGACTTGGCCACGTAGGCCCAGATGCACTCCATTATCTAGTCAGTACCGCTCGAAGAGTCAGGCTCGCCTTAGGGAGCGAGCGAATAGCAACAACTAACTACAACGCATGTGGACAAGACAAAGCCCACCACATAGTCCGTAGAGCCCTAAAAGAGTCCCTAAGACGTACAAAACCAGGAGACTAACTAGCCCTCAACTTCCACAACTACAAAGAAGGATACAAAGACTATACCTCGACTATAATTATTAACAATAAAATAAACGGATTCGCATAGAACTTCTACTTTATAAAGCGAATATTAGATATACTACTAACTATACTAAATAACTTCTTTAAACTCCTTAAGGTATAGTATGGAATTACTGTTAAAGTAATTAAATTAAATAGCGAGCTAGAGAGGTACACACAAGTGACTTAAGTCCTTTTAGTACGAGGTATCTCTATAGAGACATCAGCACCTAACACACAAGCACAGAACAGTAGAGCAGAACGGATCACTATAGTAATTAAAGAACGTTTAAAATCTATAGTATTAGGAATAAAGTTCCTTAATATACTATAGCCCAAGATAACAAAAGTAATAACTTATCTTTATAACTAAACCCTATTAATAATTAACGGATAAAAGTTGGCTTACGAGCTATTCTATAAACACTTTTGGCATAAAGAGAACAGATTCTATACCCAGCCTAATCTCTTATACTTATAATCCTATAGGTACAAAGCGTTCACTATAATAACTAACGCTTAACTAAAGAGAAATAGAAAATGTCACGGCTAGAGCAACGGTGAGATAACTCCTCGATTGAGCGCTATAGACGAAGATCCTAAACTAGAGAAGAGGAGTATGAAACAAGTAACGGTAGGAATGCTCGATCGTAACTAAGTGTGAGGGGTCTGTAAAGCTTATGCTGAGGCCTTGTTTAGCTCACGGTTATGCGCCGTACTCTGACCATTGGGGCTGTGGCTGTTGTAGCTTTTAGGCTTTTAGCCTAAAAGCTACAACACTAGTCGTTCTAAGGGCTAGCCCTCACACTATCCCCCTCCAAGCCTCGATCGTCGTCGACGACAGTCGAACGGCTTAAAAACGTTACCTCAGTTACGGGACATGCCTTGTCCTAAGCTTCTTCCTTATTCTTAATCCCCTAACGTCATATTCAGCAATATTATCTTTATTATAATCGTCCGTAACTATATCCTCCGCAGCGTTTTAGATCTATTATAGTAGTCTCACTAGTGGGCTAGCTATATCTAGGTTCTCCTTATAGAACGACTCTAATACTATAGGCGAGTTCTTGAGGTTAGCTGTTGGGTACTACGTCTCGTTAGGGTCCTACTCTATCTAAGAAACTTGATACTATAGAGTCCAGCGTTGCCTGAATAGTTGTAATACTAGTACGCGTTTAACTTCCTATTTTAGTTCTCTACTAATTTCCACTAGGGGTTCTAGTTCTATTAGTTATTGTGGGAGGGGGTCTGTAGCTACTTTCCTTAAGCGGTCGGTATAGAACAAGTTACTGCTACAGTACTAGTTAGGGGTATTAAGGATAAAGCTATGACCTTTTTCCTCTAGGATAGTCTAGGGTCCAGTATATTAAGAGTCCAGCCTTGTTATCGGCACTTCGGTAGCAAAACCTCTTTTACTAATATAAACTACGTCCCCGACTATAAAGTCTACGGGCCGTCGTTTCTTATTAGCTTGGGCTTCTTACAAAACTTAGGCAGTAAGAGCATTTTAGCGTACCAAGTGTCACGGGCCGAGGCCCGGCTTAGAGATCTCCGGCTCTGCCGGAGCACGCCCCACTATTCTGCCGCGCTACACCGCAGCGTACGCGCTGCTTAGCTGTATCCCTCCAATAGCCCCACTGTAGATATCCTCCTCTTTATCTTAGAATAGTCAATCGACGGCACCCCTATATTAAGTAAGCCTAGGGGCCAGCCCCTTATATATTCTAAGATTAATAATAAAAGCTACTATACAAAACCTTACAAGAGCGATACGATCTCTTCGCTAGAGAGTAGCGTAACGAGAAGCCGCTATACAAAACCTCACGAGGGCGACACAATAGATTCGCTAGAGGGTAGTGTAGACGACGCGACGAGCGCTAAGATCGACCACTAGATTAATAAAGTGGTTAGTGCAAGCGTCCGTCTTCTTTAGGACTAGATGGCCCTGCAGTCGGCCCAAATGACGCAGCTCTTAGCAGCTCTAAATGGTCTTATGTCACTGGACAGAACGACCCCTATACCACTTACGAGTAGCGTACCGACCCCGTCCATAGCTAATACGACTATATAGGCTCTAAGCGACGGTATTACGATAGTAGCCGACGGACGGAAAAAGCCCCTACCGAACCCTCTAAAGTTCACGGGAAGACGTAAAGACTATACCATATAGTCTTAGTAGATACGTAATAAAATAAGGCTAGATGTAAAATATATTAGGAATAATAAAGATATTTAGTACTTTATTAACTCTTATCTAAATAATGGGCTATAATAGGTTATAGCTACCTTTTATACAGTAGGAGGGCTAGGTGGCTAGAAGGATACTGCCGAGTTTATGAGCTACCTAGATTAGACCTATAAAGACCTAAACGCTGACGTACGAGCGGCTTCTACATTACAAACCCTCTACTAACAAGACAACCAGTCCCTAACCAGCTTTCTCCCCTAGTTTAAGCGAACACTATCCAAGGCTAGCGGCACCGACTAGGCGGATAAGGCTAAGATAGCCTTCCTTAAGGGAGCCCTAAACACACAACTCAAAAAAGCCCTAGTTTATATTAAACTTCTTAAGGACGACTACCACAGGTGGCTCCTTAAGGTTCAAAACTTCGCTACTAAGTTCGAACGCTTACTATAGTAAAGTCGTACGGGTAGCTCGTTCCGTTTAAAGACACTACAGATAGGCCACAACCAAGATAGCGATAGGGACACCCGGATGACCAGTATTAGCCGTATAAAGGACAAGAAGGGAGCCCCGAAGTCGCAGTATCGTCGAAGCTACTCCTCTTCGTCTAAATACAGTATACAACTAAAGAAAGACAGTTACCGTTACTATAACTATAACGAGATCGGCTATATTACTATAAGATACTGGAAGAACTAACCTAAGTACAATACTAAGGTAAAGAAAGTTAAGAAGCCGCCTAAGTAAGAAGATACTAGTAAAGGTAAAGAGATAGAGGAACTTCCAAACTCTGAGGAAGACTCTAGCTCGGGAAAAGAGTAACTCTAATACAAAGTCGGGTATTAGAGGCCTAGCTAAGCGAGATTAACGAATAGAAGAAGTTTAAGTATCGTATAAGTAGTGAACCTATAGTAATATCAACTCGTATCTATAGGGGGACTTAAGTTAGTGCCCTTATCGATACTAGGTATAACTTATATGCACTTGTTAATCACAATCTCACCTATAAACTCCGTCTCCCCGTAGTAGAGCAGTCTAAGTGACTACTTAGTAGTTTTAGTAAGGCCACTAGGATAACTAAGTCTACTAGTATAGTAGCCTTTAACCTCGAACTATATAGTTATAACGAGAAAATCTATACCTATACCGTTAAGGGACTCAGAGATAACCTCTTCCTAGGAAAACTATAAATAAAGTATAACCGTATAAAATACCACACAGCCGAGCAGTATATACGCCATTACCGAGTAGGTATTAACTTATACCTAAAAGGAGAAGAGGAGCCTAAAAGAGTATAGTAGATCTAAGCCGCCCGCCTCCTCTCTACAGCCCCCTTCTACGCCCTCTACCAGAGAACACATCGACCACATAGAGAAGACGCAGCGGCCGAGATATACACTATTAGCCTCACTAATATCAAAAAGGCTCTTATAAAAACCACTAAGAAGCCTAACCTTAAAGCCCTAATTCCCCTAAATATACTGACCAAATTTTATAAGCTCTTCTATCCTGACGACCCCTCGAACCTACCACCGTATCGCCCGGGCGTCGACCACTACATCCCTATTATACACAATAGTAGCAGTAACGAAGCGACCTTGCCGTAGGGGCCCCTCTACAGTATATCGAGAGAGGAGCTATTAGTCCTCTACAAAACCCTAAGGGACCTACTCGATAAGGGGTTTATCCGCGCGAGCAGCTCGGACACATCGGCCCCAGTAATATTCGTACGCAAACCCGGGGGTAGGATCCGGTTCTGTGTGGATTATAGGGCCCTGAACGAGGTGACGAAGAGGGACTAATATCCCCTACCTTTAATCTAAGAGACACTACGCGCCGTTAGTATAGCTAAGTAGTTCACTAAGCTAGATGTAATAGTTACGTTCTATAAGATAAGGATTGCTAAGGGAGAAGAGAAAAAGACTATGTTCTAAACGAGATATAGCCTCTTTAAATAGTTAATTATCCCTTTTAGTCTTACGGGCACCCCTACAACATTTCAATATTATATTAATAACGTCCTAAGAGATTACCTCGATAACTTTACTATAGCATATATAGACAACGTACTAATATACTCGAACGGCTTATATAGCGACTATAATAAGAAGGTCCGCCTAGTTCTTTACAAACTAGCTACTATAGGACTACGACTTGACCTAAAGAAGTGCGCGTTTTCTGTTAAAACAGTCAAGTACCTAGGATTTATCATAACGGCCAGTATGGGCATCTCGTACGACCCTAATAAACTGCGCACTATCCGCGAATAGGCCGCTCCAACGACAGTAAAGGGAGTACGAAGCTTCCTAGGATTCACAAACTACTATTAGATATTCGTCCTAGAGTACTCTAAAATTACCGCCCCCCTTACAGCACTCACAAAAAAGGGTACCCTCTTCTACTAGAGTAACAACAAAAAAGCAGTATTCTAGGAACTTAAGAGACTATTTACTATAAAACCAATCTTATACTAATTAGATCCCAAACGGGCCACATTCCTCAAAGCGGACTACTTAGGGTTCGCCCTAGGAGGGGTATTATCACAAAAAAACGAGTAGGGAAAATACTACACAGTAGTATATTACTTACAATACTTAAATACTACCCAGTTTAACTACCCGATCTATAACAAGGAAATACTAGTAATCATAAACTACTTAAGAAAATAAAAAGTAGAACTACTTAGTATCGACTACTTTAAGATACTATTAGACTATAAGAACCTTAAGTACTTTATAACTAAGTAGAAACTCATAGAGAAGTAGAGCTATTAGGCCAAGGAGCTATCCCAGTACAACTTCAAGATATAGTACCGGCCTAGCAGCGAGGCAGTAGCGCCCGATACACTCTCTCGTAGGGAGCAAGATGTACCTACGTCGATAGATGACGAGCGTGAGCAAGGCCGCGTCCTCTAGCTTCTTCCGGACGCTACCCTTCCAAAGCACCGTATACGCCGCGCTAGAACTATACCAAAGATAAGGGTATTTACCGACGACAAAGAGCTCCAGCGACTATAGGACGAGATCTAGGACCAGGACGAGACCTTCCAACAGGCATACTCCACAGTTAAGTAGCGCAAAAGAAGCTTCCCTACCGCACTAAAGCTCAAGGTATAGATCGCAAAGTACGAGATCGACCCCAGAGGCCAGCTATTATTCCGAGATAGGATCTAGGTGCCCAGTAGCGATAACAAGGACAACAATACAAACGTACTACGAACTCGCATCGTCCAGAATATCCACGACTTAATCCTAAATAGCCACCTAGGGAGGGACTCTACACTAACCCTCATAAACAGGCGCTTCTACTAGCCAGAGCAGTCAAAGCTTGTACGCCACTTCTATAGGAACTATAATGGTTATAGTCGGAGTCACATATAGAGGGAAAGGCAAAAAGGGCTGTTAAAACCCTTGCCCGTACCGATATATATACGCAGCGACCTCTCTATAGACTTCATTACCAACCTTCCCCATACCATCAGTAACAAAAAGTTCCTCTAAGTTATTATCGATAGACTCAATAAAGGTATAACACTTAAGCTAATAGAGAGCATAGAGGCAGAAGCGTGTATAGAGCACTTCCTTACGTATCACTTTCGTTTTTATAGTATACCAAAATCCATTATAAACGATCGAGGAAGTAACTAGACGAGTCGTTTTTAGCGTCACTTCTATACTCTACTAGGGATTAAGTAGTACCTAAGTACCGTATACCACCCGCAGACGGATAGTGGCCCTGAAAGGATAAATCAGGAGATCCAGGCCTACCTCCATAACTATATCGCCTATATATAGGACGACTAGGCACACAACTTACCCGCAGCGCAGTTAGCGCTCTATAGCCACGAGAACACTACAATCGGTATAAACAACTTCTTCCTCGAGCACGGGTACCACATCGACCCCCTTTTAGTCACTAATATTAACCCACATATCGCTAAAGGTCCCAAGGAAGCCACAACGAGAGAGCTAGTAACGAGACTATAGAATACTACAGATATAGCTCAATCAGCTATAGCAGCAGCACAACAATACTACGAGGACACTACGAACACAAAGCACAAGCCCACTAAGAGGCTAAAAGTCGGGGACAAGGTCTGGCTACACATAGGCCACTACCGCTCACCACAGCCCTATAAAAAGCTCGACTAGATTCACCACAAGTACACAGTAACCAAGGTCGTGTCGCCCTACGTAGTAGAGCTCAGCGTCCCCTCAGCTATATACCCACACTTCCACATTAACGTCCTTAAACGAACAGGGACCAATCCCCTTCCTAATCAGATCCTAGACGACCAACAGCCACCCCCAATACTAGACGACGAGGGGGAAGAGACATAGGGGATAGAGAGCATAGACACTGCCACTTGGAAGCAGCGCGGCCGCGGACGTCAAAGAGTTATCCTAGTGAAGTGGAAAGGCTATGCCGAGCGGACATGGGAGCCCGTAGAGGAGTTCCTTAAGACCACTACTCTAGAGACCTTTGAGAGTAGCTATGGCCCAGTGATAGAGCACGACGGTAACCCAGCGCTCGCACTACGCAGAGGGGGAAGGTAATATCACGGGCCAAGGCCCGGCTTAGAGATCTCTAGCTCTACCGGAGCACGCCCCACTATTCTACCGCACTACACCACAGCGTACGCGCTGCTTAGCTGTATCCCTCCAATAGCCCCACTATAGATATCCTCCTCTTTATCTTAAAATAGTCAATCGACGGCACCCCTACGTTGAGCAAGCCTAGGGGCCAGCCCCTTACATATAGTACTTAATAGTTTTAGCGACTTGTTCTCGAGTGACCTTGTTATTATAGTATTATCTAATTCGTTTCTAGGTCTTTATTACTCCTTAGTAGTAGCGGGCTCCGACGGCCCCGAGGGGGTGGGGTTAGGGCTAAGGAAGGTAGGCTAGGCCGGGAGGGAGGGGG
>WIGM01001267.1:0-10052 GCA_014235935.1 Colletotrichum musicola
CGCACAAGACGCACGACACGAGCCCCGAGGGCGAGGGGTTCGCGCTGCTGACGCCGGGGAAGGGTCGTGGGGTACCGGACGCTGCGGAGGCGCTGTCGAAGATTCAATTATCTGGGTTCACTATGATGGGGGCGTATCCCAAGAACTGCGGCAACTGGGACTTTTCGGTCGGCGGAGAGGATAGTGGGAATTTCGAGGAGTCGTGGAATGTTGCGAAGCCTGAGCTTGATCCGTTTCTTGGAGACTCGGCCGATGGGCTGGTGGGCAGGTGGAAGGTCCCCACGCTATACGAAAAAAGGGACCCTCGTGTGAAGCTCTAGTCTTGGGAGATGAGTTTATTATTCTGCGATGAACTGGATTTCAATCATGATGGACAACTGCCTACCTGGCTATATATAACTCAAGTGTCGAGGACTCTTTACGAGGGTCTCTGTTACAATGCAACCGCTTCGCAACGTCCTTCCACTTTTCAGAGCCTCTTTGCCGCCACACATTTTGAGCTTAAGACTTGGAGAGCAGGCACTAACTATGGTATATGAGCCAACCACGGATTCCTCTGCTGATTATGGTGTATGTACGGAGGGAGTACTCCTACGCAGCCACGTTTCTTAGTCAGACGGCAGGATACAAACACAGTGTATCTGTTACAGTTGTGTAAAAAAGAGATAACTCGACATTGAATAGTCCTCGTATGTATCTTTTTCTGCTCTAAAAAAAATCAGGTTCCTGTCTAATAGACTTCAGCCTCTTGGGTCTCTATCAGTGTACATAGTACATAGGTACTTTGGCGCCTTGTTCTCCTCTTCGTTATGACGGAATCAACCTTTCTCCAACCGTCATATTTCTCCAGGCATCAGCCAGTCGCCTGTGATTATTGGTCTTTTTTCTCAACCGGCCGCTGCAGACCAAATTCTGACTCAGTTCTTACGGTATTCCTAATCCTTAATCCCCAACATCTGCTGTACAACGGGTGCACAAAACATCATACAAAAGGCCTTTTTCATCCTGCTCTTCCGGGTGGACTCTTCAAACGAATCCCGACATCGCGAAAGCATGGATCATCCAGCTCCATCCGCCGGGTCAGCCTTCAGCTGGAACACTTTCCTCTCCCGAACCTCAACGTCGAGCCTGGCCTGCGCGGTATTCTCAGAGCAGCAGCGGCACCCGGTACACGGCCTTGAAGACGTCATCAGAGTCGTCGGATCCCTCAATCTGCGTCGCTACCGCCGCGAGGAGCTCATTCGACAAGAACCGTTGGGCGAGGGAGAGACCTATCTCGTCGAGAGATGTACCGCCCAAGGCAGCGTCGTCGCTGTCAAGCAGTTGAAGATCGACGGTGATTCGGGTGAGGGAACCTTCCGCCGGCGACTCAGCTCCATCGTTTTCGAGGCGCAAATCATGCGACATCCCCCTCTGAGAGCCCATCCAAATCTCCCCTGCGCACTCGGGTACGGATGGGATCACCTGGGCAGCTTTTTCATCCCCTACCTCGTGGTCGAGTACGCCCCGCTTGGGACGCTGAGGCAATACCTTGGGAAAGCCAAGCCGAAGCTGGTTGACGTTGAGATTCTGCTTGGTGACGTTGCGTCCGCCCTTGCGGCTCTTCATACATGTGGTATTGTCCACGGCGATGTCAAGCTGGACAACGTGCTCGTATTCCCCTCCTGGGACCGCCCCGCCAAGGCCCTGGCAAAGGTCACGGACTTTGGACACGCAATCATTCTGCAGGAAAAGTCGGAAGGTCATGAAGATGATATTATCAAATATGGCGGCACAGTCATGTAAGCTGAAGGGACCTTTATGCTCCTTGGGAACTATGTCTGACACATTCGCAGGTACAATGCCCCGGAAGTGAGAACCCAGGACCTGTTTCCGATACCCAGATCTGAACTCTGCAAGTGCGACATCTGGGCCTTTGGCCTCCTCGTATGGGAAGCGTGTCTATTGGGGCAGGACTACCGGCAGTACCTGGCCAATATCGGCGCCATTGCAGATCCCAACACTGACAATCCCGCGCTCGCGTCTGTCGAACTGATCAAACACTCCTTCAGCTGTTTGCCCAAGGACAAGTTTGGCACGCCATTTTTTCTTCGTATAGCTTTCCATCGAACCATCCAAGATGACCCGTCAAAGAGAGCGACTATTATGCAAGAGCTCCCTCTTTTTACCAGATGGAAGTAGGTTATCTGTCCGCCTCCTGGAGCAACAATCTTAGCTGACCGTCCATCCAGCGCTGGAGACATTCGGGGCCTTGAGGCCGACCTGGCTCTTCACTTTGAGGAACCCACGCCAAGTTATGAGGTATTGTAGCCTTTTACGTGAAAGGAAGCTTCATAGGGATTTTTCTGACATCTTCTTTCTAGATGTTCCGTCTCGATTCCGGAAAGGAGATCTTGCCAGATCACCAGCGCCAGATCTTTGAAGGACTCAATAGCACCTATGCCAGCGTCGCGACAAAGATGCGTGGTTCTATCAGTTGGCAAATCGCTCTCTGTCACTATGTTGGCTTTGGTACTGCTCAAAGCAAAACATCAGCAACTGCCTATGCGCGCAAAGCCAAGTTGGAGGGTCACCCGCTAGCCATGATCTTTGAGGACCTGTTTGATTCTGGAAAAGATGGTGGACAATCGACCGACGACACATACGCTTCACGAATTTCGCGACTGTTATCCGGCAATTCTACGTTATCCGAAGGAATGCCTGCATTAGTCAAGGCTTTCCTTGACGGAGACTCTTCCAAAGCCCTCGGCCTTCTAGAGGAGGGAGCCAGCTTGAACTCTTGCACCGCGGATGGATGCAGCCCTTTCCACTGGCTATTCATATTCGAGGACAATGGTTTCTTTGACGATCTGGCTCAAAGAATTCCCCTCGACTTCGCCCGTCGTCTGCTCAATATTCCAATGTGCTCCATTCGACAACCACACCTCCAATGGCCCTTGCAACTCGTCGGCAGCCCGCTGGCAGTCGCCATCTCGGTCAACAGTCTTACCGCCGTCAACGCACTTCTGTCCCTCGGCGCAGATCCACTTGAGCCGATTTTTGACGAGAACCAGTTCCCCTCCGACGACCCAAGGTACCAGTGGACAGCTTTTCACATGGCAGCCAAATATCACTGCAGTGAAATTCTCCGGCATTTGATCGCTCGGTCAGATTCCCATAGACTTGAGGGACTCAGTCCACTTGCTCACGCTTTGCACCTGTCAACGTCTCTCGAGCGCCGCGCCATGCATGGAACGGGATTCCCCAGGCAGCTCGACGAGACTATCCGTCTCATACACGATATTCAAAGCCTCGGTGCTACCGACTCTGAAGGAAGGACTGCTCTGATGGGAGCCATCGACTTCGATGACTTTGACGTCGTGGAAGCAATTCTCCGCGCGGAGCCAAACCTCGCGAGCACTCCATTTTGCTCTCCCCAGGACGAATCTCTCTTCACGTACCCCATTCATTTCTCGTGTCAGATCAGCGCACGGCGCGACAACCCAGAGTCACGCAACACGCCGATGCTCATCAGCAGGCATACTCACGATCTGGATTCTTCCCACACGCCATCTCGGGACCATGCCGGAAGAACCCCCCTCCACTTGGCCGTCACCGGGTCGCTACCTACCATTGCCCGTTGGATCCTGGAAAAGCGTACTGGGCTCATGCATGTTGCGGACGACCACGACCGTACGCCTCTGCACTACTGTGCATCGGCTTCCAATGCTGACTTGCTTCTAGAAGCCGGGGCTGTTGTTGATCACACGGACAAGCAAGGACTGACGGCGATGCACAGAGCTTGCCTTCTCGGCAATACAGAACTCGTCGAGTGTCTCTTGAAGCGGAAGCCCCAGCTAGACCTCAAAAACAACCTTTACGGGACTCCCTTGCACTGTGCCATCATCCACGGCTCGCTTGGCATCGTCAAAGCTCTGATAGTCTCAGGCGTTTCGATCGATGCAACGGATCCCAAGACGAACACTGCTCTCCACGTTGCGGCGAGGCTGCATCGACACGCCATTTTGCGACTGCTTATACAGAACCAAGCGAATGTTGACTTGCTCAATTCGAACGGCCGGAGCGCCACAGACATCGCTCTCAGTGAGCCACAGCTGGGCAACATCGGCACTCTCACCATCTTGCATGGTAGCAGTAAGCTAGACGGTGGGAACTCGGATGCACTCGGCGTTGACGGTGACGAGATCGACGCTGCTGGTTCCCAACGCGACGGAGAGTATATAACCGGCCCCGACTTTTCCTGGGACAAGACCTCGCTTCCTACCTACGAGTCGAATAACCTGGTACTCCCGGCGCAGCGTTCTGACGGCATGGCCGAACAAGAGGAAACGTACGACAAAAAACTCGAAAGGATGGAGAGCATGGATCAGATCATTAGCTCAGTCGTGAAGGACCACCTTTCCGACGTTTCCTATCAAGGCTGGGCACTTTCTGAAATGGTCAGCCTGGTGTCAGTTTTCTTCGACACCAGCATTTGGCAGCCAAGCTTGTCGAAGCGGATTCTCGAGATCGCGGCACGGGTAGCTCTTGATTTTGCAGCCATATTGCACTCTAGCTACGAGGAAGCACGGTGCCTTCGACGGCGTGCAAAGGCGTGGGCGGGGTTCCTGGCCGAACGCAACGGAGTCACCTTGGCACTGCGGCTCGAGGCCATACGCCAATACCCAAAAGGCAAAAGACCTTTCAGCAGGGTCCAGCAACCACCCATCAAGTTTGATGGCAGCAAGTCATCCAACTACACGCTTTACGGCGTTTCTAAAGACTTACTCCCTGTACAAGACCGGCTGGAGGCGGTCTGGAAGTACATGGAGGAGAACGACCCGGCAGGAATTATTGAAGACTCCGACGCAATGCTCGAATATGAGAGAACTGGAAGGAACGCACGCCTAGCAGACGGCTTGTCGAGGAAGTCTATATCCCTGAGAACGCTCTTGAGTTACATGGAGTACAAGTTTCCAGTTGAGAAGAGACACAGACCTTGGAACGAGTGCCGTATTGCCCCAAAAGCTGCGGTCGATGTCGACCTAGGCGATCTTGTTCTCTTGGACGCCGGGAATCTTCTACCGTCGAACTCGGATGATGACGGTCCAACCGACGAAAAGACGTTGGCGGAAGAGGTGGACTCAGAAAAGCTTATCGCAAAAGCTGAGGACGGCCAGTCCGATGCCGATTCGGATTCCCAGGGCTCAACTGTTGGAGAACCTTCAGAGGACGAACCCCAGCACGAGCCCTGTCAACAGCAGTCGGGATGGTGTAGTCACATGGACTTGGCTGCCGCCTGGGTCTCCGCCCTCGTTGCCGAAAAGAAGCCGCACGACAAGTTCTCCGGAAGGCAGAAATCAGACATGGAAGCCATGATCCGCTGGGAGATGAGGTCGCTGGAGACTCCAGCCATCAAGCCTGGGCGGAGGACGCCCTATTCCTCAACGCTTTCACAACATTTCCCATCGCTCTCGGGTCAGTCATGGCGAGCTAACGCCTCTCGCGAGTACACGGATTGGAAAGGAATGCAAACCGCAGCGCGCCGACGAGATGGCACCGCCGCCGACACGTGGTGGGACTCGGCGGACAAGGTAGCCCGGAACGAGTTCTACAAGAGGTTATATGCGCACTGCCAAGATGCCGTTTGAGTTACGGTTAAATCACGCACGAGACGACTGCCCTAGGCGATCATCGCCAAAGTCTGCTCTGTTGCCGGGTCTGCTGCTGTTTTGTCTGTCGGTCCCTGGGATTCTCGCGCGTTTGCCGGCTCGGTCGTATTCGGTACCGTATGCTGAGACTTACAGGAGCAATATTATTGCATGTCCGTTCACCCTGGGATCCGCTCTCAATTTGACTGATCTGTGCGCGTAGAATAGGGGCATGCCGCATCCGGCAGTCCGTGGCCCGGAGGCGAGTCCGTTTTGGCGAGAGTCTTCTCGATATGGATCCGATCCCTGGCTCGCCCCCGGCACAGCGGGGGCCGGAGGACCCAGTCGATGCGACGGCTTGTGGGTTTCTTCGACTTATTCTCCTCCCGTGATGCGACCTGGTCCGAGCCGCATGGCACGTCGGGGCGGAGGCAGTGCTCACGGATTGAAACAAAGCCCGGCTGCGGCTGCGATGGGGGCTCTCTTATAAACAAAGTCGGCTCCCCGAGTCGCCTGTTTCGAAACACTGGTTCCTATCACGCTTTCGAGGTCGCTCGCTACGCCCGACGTGTCCCAGTTTCGCTCACTAACTAACACATTCCTTTGTTGTCTCTTTTCTTCACTGTCTCTGCCGTTCTTTCAACCCGAACCGGCCTTCATTCTTTGAAGCAGTCCTCGACACTCGAATCGATCGATTTCAACCACTCAACATGCGCGTCTCAGCCGCAACGCTGGGCCTCCTGGCCCTCGCCGACTACGCCTCGGCCGATCTTCACTCTCTCGCGGTAGCAGCGGGAAAGCAGTACTTCGGCACGGCGACGGACAACGGCGAGCTCCAGGATTCGGCCTACACCGCCATCACCAGGAAGCTCAACAACTTCGGCAGTATCACGCCCGCCAACGGTCAGAAATGGGACTTTGTGGAGCCCACGCAGAACGGGTTCCGGTACACGTACGCCGATGTCGTGCCCAACTTCGCCCGCGCCAACGGCCAGGCGGTGCGCTGCCACACGCTGCTGTACCGCTCCCAGACGCCCACGTGGGTGACGGGAGGCTCGTGGAGCAAGGCCCAGATGACGTCTATCATCACCACGCACATCAAGAACGTCGTCGGCCACTACAAGGGCCAGTGCTACTCGTGGGACGTGGTCAACGAGGCCGTCGACGACGAGGGCAACTACCGCGAAACCGTCTTCCAGAAGGTTCTTGGTCTCGACCACCTCACGCTCGCCTTCACCACCGCCCACGAGGTCGACCCGGCCGCGAAGCTGTACTACAACGACTACAACATCGAGAACCCCAACCCCAAGCAGAAGAAGACGGTCGAACTGGTCAAGTACATCCAGGACGCCGGCGCGCCGATCCACGGCGTCGGCCTGCAGGGCCACTTCATCGTCGGCAGCATGCCGAGCCAGGACGACCTCGAGACCGTGGTCAAGGACTTCGCCGCCCTGGACGTCGACGTCGCGTACACCGAGGTCGACGTCAAGTTCACCAGCCTGCCGTACACCGCCGCCGGCCTCGAGGCCCAGGCCGACGCGTACGTCGCCGTAATCAACGCCTGCCTTAACGTCGAGCGCTGCGTCGGCTGGACCATCTGGGACTGGACCGACAAGTACAGCTGGGTCCCCGGGACGTTCCCCGGCCAGGGCGGCGCGTGTCTGTTCGACAAGGACCTGAAGCCCAAGCCGGCTTACTCGGCCGTGTCCTCCGCACTCGCTGCTGCTGCGACCAAGGGTTCTTCGTCTACCAAGGTCTCCTCGACCGCGGCCGCCACGTCCACCGCCGTCACGTCCAAGGCCAGCAGCGCCGTCGTCTCGGCATCCACCTCCGAGGCCTCCTTCGAGCCTACTTCCAGCTCCGCTGCTGTTCCCAGCACCACCGCCATCGAGGCCACGCCCATCGCCAACTCCAGCGTCATCGCATCCCCCACGAGCATCGACTTCTCTTCCGTCGTGCTCTCCTCCGCCACAAGCAAGACCCTGAACGCCACGGCCATCTACACCAACGGCACCGCGACCGCCACGAACCCCGCCGGCGCCGTCACAACCATCACCAGCGGCGCCTCCGCCACCATCCCCGCTGATGACGTCCTCACCACCGCCGCCCCCGGCTCCGGCACCATCCCCGCCGGCTCCGTCGAGACCGTCCCCGGCACCGCCTCTGGCGACATCCCCGCCCCGACCGGCAACCCCGGAGACGCCTCCCCCAGCTACGTCGTCTCGACCGTCTACGAGACCAACATATATACCCTGACAGCGTGCCCGCCCACCGTGCAGGACTGCCCGGGCAAGATCGGCAGCGCGACGACCGAGATCGCTGCGTTTACGACTACCGTCTGGGCGTCGTCGGCGCCCAGCGCGCCCGCTGCTGTTAAGCCCACGGCCCCTGCTGCCGAGGTGCCGATTAGCAAGTGCGAGAGGAAGAGGCTTCGTCGGATGAGGAGGCGTTTGGCTAAGGCCGCTGCCCGGAGGGCGTAGGTTTCTGTAGCATTGGAGGAGAGAAGGGGAGCGTAGTAGTATTAGAGTATCAATTATATTAATAGTAGTTTTTAAGTAAGAAAATTCGATCTAAATGAAGCGTGTTGCGACTGCAAACACTTTATCATCTTTGTGATTGCTTGAGGGGGAGATGCGTGGCTGATAACTTGGCGGAACCTGAGATGCGAGAAGTCAGTCGTGGTTTCTTTGTCGACGCGGAAGCAGACCCCCTGCAAGACGAGACCGTTTTACACTTGATTAGACAGATTTTTTTTTCAACCGTTTCGAAGGCTGGAAACTGGAAAGAAACTTCGCCTTCGCCGCCTTCGAATGGCTTGACTTCGACGAATCAACCACGCGCGCGATAGGGCAACCGCCACGGGGCAATTGGCCAGCGCACGTCGTTGAAGTTCTCATTCGCGCCGCGCCGCCCCGCGGCCTCCAGATGCAACCGACACAGTCGGACGCGCTGCTCCGGACCAGCCGCGCCGCCCGCAGCGCCGCCCTCCGGCGCCGGGGCGCATGGAAACCAGGGCGTGCGCTCCAGCTCTACGGGGCTGATCGGGAAACCCGCACCGCCGTTTTCGAAGCCTTGGGAGGCGAGTTCGTCCACCCTTGGGTTTACGCAGACGTCCGAAGCGGCGCTCCCCCGAGGTACAAGCACTTCAAACCCCCGCCCGAGACGCCCGTTGACATTCCGTCCGCTTGGGTCGCCGGCGATCGGGACCTCGTTATCTTGAACAGCAGTTGGCAGCGCGTCTCCTCGTTTCCCCGCCCCGGCTGCATTCACGACTGGCCTATCCAAAGAGCGCGATACGTCGCTGTCGAGTATCCACTGGACTACGTGCACACGCGCGAGGGGTACTTCTCCAAGCGCATGTTCCGGCGACTCGGGGTTGAGGTGGTCTACGTCCTCATCAGCCCCAGCGACCTCGAAGGGAAGGCTTTCGGGGCATCGCAATCAAAATCGGCATCAGCATCTAAGCGCATCACGCCAGAGGCAGCGAGGGCTCGGAGGAGTCGTTTCGAGCAAGTTTTCGGGGGGCCGGGCGCGGAGAGCCCGTTTTCTCAAGTTCCGGACCGATTCCGATACGGTAACCGAGAATTCTTCGTTCCCGGTTGGCAGGAGCTCGAGGAGCGGGTGGCGTCGTTCAAAGCCCTGAGTCACTTCGCTCGGGAAATTGCGACGGCGAGGCGGTCGGTGAATTTTCCATGCCCAGGCTGCAGGGACAGGAGTTGCAATATGAAGTCCAAGAGCCATGCTACATGGAGGTTCCTGTCATGGAGAGACGTGGGCCGAGGATAAGGAGACGAATTGATGGTTCAGGGAAGGCTGAAAATGAGCTGGCTTCGCTGGAGAATCGTTGACGGATCTGCGCCGCATGTGACCAGTCCAACGTAACTGACCGCAGTTCAAAGCACAAGATGCACCCAGTGATACCTGATCACAGCCTCGTCCGTGATCCCAGCCGCAAGTTTTCGTCACCTCAACGGCGTGAGGTCACGTTTGTCGAGGAAATGGCCATTCATCTAACGCCAGATTCGTCGGAACGTATCAGTGCGATGGCACTTTCGACCTATTGGCTGCCTGCAATCACAGCAAAAAGTCAGCATTGTGTAGCTCCCTCAAATCGGTCGGTCGGCAGAATCGACGTCCGCAATCCGGACCCCGCAGACTCCCTTTGTGTATGTGCAGATTTATCGGAGTCTTCAACCGGCGTGCTCCATACTCGTCTCGCCTCTGTTCCGGCCTCGACAAGCGTTTTTTCTCCTTTCCACGACTGGTGACGACTGCTGCTGATGTCGGCCCCCATCTTCAGAAGTTCAGCTCCAGCCGAAAGATAAGGAAAAAAGCAAATATGGTCCATGGGGGTAAGCACAGCTGGCCGCAGTCGCGGCGCAGGGGATACGAACCACCGAAAAAGGGAACCCGCAGCAGCCC
>WIGM01001268.1:0-10021 GCA_014235935.1 Colletotrichum musicola
CCGCCCTGGGATGCCGCGACGCATTCGGGATCAACATTCGAACTGACCGCACCAGAGCCGTCCTGACAGTGGTTGGCCCCGTCACAGAAGCCCTTTCCCCCGGCGCAGGACTGTGCGGACACTGTTGCACATAGTCAGTCACGGCGGCGGCGACCAAGATGACGCGATCGGAAAGAGGGCATACCGATGCCAGCCAAAGCTACGATGGCAAAGATGGAGAACTTCATGGTGGTTGTGGGATGAGAACGATTGCAGTTGCAGAGCAAAGGGTCGCGGAGAGCTAAATCGGAATGTCGATGAGCCTCAGGTGGAAAATGGCAATAAGTAAACAATAATAGCCGTTCCGGACGGTTGGTAGAAACTGTAATTAAAGCGCAAATTGAACCTTGAGTGTCATGAACAAAAGGATGAACTGGGACGCGGTTGAGTACACTATTTATCTTGGGATGACAGCTTGTCAGAAAATAGGTAATATGAGAAGTTCTAAGAATACTAGTATCAGGGATTGAATACACATTCTCGTTGATGACTTCGCATAGGATGCAATGGTTGCAATATGATGCGTCTTAAACACCTCACGAGACTTGAAAGGTCTTTACCAATGCGACCCCATCGATAGAATTCGTTTTCCATCACTGGCAGTACCTAGTGATGTATACTCCCAATGCTCTGGGTCAGTCTCGTCCCCGGAATACTGGTCACAATACATGAGTCTCGTGGTGTATATTCGCCCATCGCGTATCCCGAAGACCACAACATGGAGAAACATGATCAACGTAGAGAAACAAGGGGTAGCGTGCTTTGTTGTCACAGCTTTGCTTCACCATCTCCTATAATCGTCTTCTGGCATTTATGGTTAAGCTTACAGAGAAGGTAAGCGGATACAGCTGCCACATATGGGGTGACATGTCTCATCTTGACACATGGGAACGTGAGGCAGGCAAGGAGTCTAGTGTCGTTTGAGAAGCTTTCAGACGCAATGCCCGCGGATCGCGCGCGTCTAGCTCTTCGCGTGTCAACCGCGGACCGGCCAGAATTACGCAGGAACAGAATGTAGCTCTCGTAGTGGTGCTTCCTGTTCGACGTGTCCCATCTTGGAGGCACTCGCTTGTGTGGAAGGAGGGGGTGAGGGGTGCCAGGCGAGGGCCAGTATCGAGCAAATGAAGCCATTTGTGACACGCACGCATGGCTGAAATGGCATCGCTTCACCCTGTGACTTACAAAGAGATACTACTATAGACTCATGTCAGCTTGATCGCTGGTCTTCCACAAACGAAGGTCAGAATCCGAACCCGAGGAAGCTCAGGTGTACATCAGCGTCGGTATTAAAGCGAATATCCGAGCGTTGGAGCACGCACTGGCGCACCTGTAAAGGTTTCCTACCGGATCATACCCGCTGAAAGTTCAACTGTGCATCATTGCATCCTAACAATTGGCGCCTCGAATCTCCTATACAAAGTTTATAACTACACCGGTAGGGTTGCTTGCCGAGGGCAACAGGCCACATGGGAAGCGTAAGATTCACATCTTGCCTGGCCCCAAAACCTTGCTGTGCTCCTCGCCAATGCGCTGATAGCCGCGAAATCACGCATCATTTGGTTATAAGAGGAATGTCTCGTGTTGCTGTTGGCCATTATGTCTTTCGATCACGATGTGCACCGGTTCAAGAACGACTATACTTCGTCCTAAGACAGAACATGACAGCCGTACTCGAGCAGAACACGTTCATCGGAAGGGAAAATGAGAGGCCAGAAGAACAGAAAGAAGGTATCCACGATGTGATCACCTCGTTTTCTTATCTTGATACATCAATCCCTGGCTATAACGATCCTATAACGTTTCCGAAAGATCCTAAAGACCGGTAGGTGTGCAATGGGGCACGGTGCTGTCTGATCATGGCTTACGCGCAATACGAGAACCCTGGGTGCCCGGTGTACTGACCTGGTAATAGGGAGAACTTGCTTGACATTCCCGGCAATCGAAAGACTCTGGTTGTGCAACCTGCGACCGTGACAGACGTAACTCGAGATATGCGAGCTTACACGCTCGACACCCACGGCTTTCATTTTGTCAAGCACACGACGCAGTGTCAAAAGAATGCTTTCCTGGACGAGGATGATATTCGACCGCAGTACTATCCAGAAGTGGAACAGTTGTTGAAGCACGTGTATCTCATCGTGATCGGCCCATCTCCCGCGCAGAGTCGCGGACATCGTTGGGAAGAAGAGCCGGTAATAACTCTTGTCCAACAGCACCGGAGCTACGTTCGTTCACTTCTTCGACTACGCCGCACGCGGTCCTGTCGGCGGCAACTCCGAAGATCCGACCATGAATGGCCCGGTCAAGTCAGTCCATTGCGACCAGTCTTATGATGGGGCTAGAAAGGTAGTCATGTCGAGGATCGACGATAAGGAGTTTGCAGAAGAGATCGTCGCAAACCGGCGGTTTCAAATCATCAATGTAAGTCGTCTTTGCGCGATGACCAAATTGACTCTACCTATTCCGATCGCTCGCAGATCGCAGGTCTGGCGCCCCCTCAAGCCCGTATTCAAAGACCCCTTTGCGGTGACGGATGCTCGATCGGTACCCGAGTCCGACCTGGTCGGGCTGCCCGTCCTAGCGGGAGACTACATGGACGAAAGTTGGGCGGCGAGGCCGAACCACGCGCACCGATGGTACTACACGTTTGCCCAGCAGCCAGACGAGGTACTCATATTCAAGTGTTTTGACTCAGTGAACGATGGGAAGACGGCGAGACGGGTGCTACATTCAGCCTTTACAGACCCGGCTCAGGAACACATGGCACCCAGAGAGAGCTTTGAGGTTCGAGCTGTGGTGGTGTATTAGCACATTAAACTTATTTGATTCCTATACTCAGTTTATCACTATATTATCTGATATCATCGCGTACTGACAATAATTAGCCGCATGGGAAGCGGAAGATAAGAGATACATTAATTTATATTCGTGTTTCCACTTACCATTTTACATACAAGTCCGAAAAGCATGGAGAAAAGTCTTGAATATTATTGGTGATGTTAATCCGATCAACTCAACTTAGATCTCGACGTCGCTTCCAACACTACGGTTGAAAGTCCCGCAGAGATATCGGCTCATCAACGGCCAGAACAATGCAGCTGCAAGACAATATCGCGTCAAGGGCTTTCCACTAATAGCAACTCGACGAGATCTCCAGACGGAAACCGGATACGGCCTTGTCTAGGGGTCCTCTTAGAGTCCTAGATGTAAACATTTTAACACCCTCCTCTTTACTTCACACAAGGCGCGGCAAGCCGTCTTGGTATATGCGAGGGACTACGGTGCAGCGTACTTTGGCACACCAACAAGGCTTTGCAAATATTGCCCCGTGAGCGGGGTAATTTAGTTCATCGGTATTTCCAATTCTAGTCTGATCTTCTGCCCTCCTTTTCGCTTCCCATCAAATTACCAACACCTAACCACCACCGGACATCATGCCAGACCAACTGAGCCAGGGTGATCCAGTGTTTCCTCCTTGGGGATGAAGAGGAGGGCGATGAGTCCGTCGACCCAGAGAACAATTGGTGGCGTGTCCTTGATGACGCCCAGTTGTTTGACTTTGCCGACGACTGGCACCGAGTCTTCGAGATCCTGCCCGAGCTTGTCGGGCATCGTGGGCAGCAGATTCACAGAGGCCTGAGCGAGGCCAAGATAGCCAGCATCCGTCAACAATTCGCCGAATTCGACCAGGAGGATACTTTTGATCAAGTAGGCCCCATCGTCGACCAGATCCAAAAGAGCGCCGCAGCTGGTAATGGTCCAACCTTTGTCGCCGACGAACAGGCGCTCGAGGAGAAACTTCTCGAAGTTTTCTACCTAGACGGCTACGGCAACGTCGTGCGCCATTCCGCTATCGAGCCTGAAAACATGGGGGACATGAAGGTACGCGAGGAAATCGGTCGCGATGTCGATTGCTGGTCGGATGGGAAAATCCGCCCCCTTTATAAGCGTCGGGGCGAAATGGCGGCTAAGTATTACCCGCAGAGTGAACAGGTCTATACATGGCATTATTGAAGCCAGGTTTTGCCTACCCAATTATCAGAACGTGAACAGCTCCCATCTTTATGTAGCAGAAAATCTTTCCACAATCCTCCTCCCTCCAGCAGAATATAAAGACTCACGTCGTCGAGGTCGAGCTTATCCATCTCTTACATTCCCTTTTTTACCTTAAAATAGACAAACGACTATAAAGATGTCTGACATTGAAGCCTTGAACGCTTTTGGAAGCGAGTCCTCGAGTGTGGTCGTTGTGGAAGGGGTTCAGGCAGTACACGAGTAATCTTTGCCCATCGATGCGCTGTGTATCGTCAGATTTGGTGTCGTATCCCACATTCCTTGGCTTCTTCTTTTCTTTTTTTTTATTCTAACCGAGTCTAAGCTTATCCCTTTTCTGGTGGCATTTGCTCTCATTTTGACCTCTGGCAATTTCTTGTCGATCAGAAATCGGCCCAGGGAACGGTTCCGTCTGAACGGTACAACATCGAAGGCTTTTACCACCCCGCCGCCAACCGTAGCGTTGTCACAAATGCACCTGGAGGGTGCATCATCGGAGAGGACATCCGTTAATTATTACTGCCGTGTACCCACCCAGACTTACTTGCTTATTAGCAGTATAAGCTAATAACAGATGCGGTTACTTTATACCTAACCTTCTTGCCTTCCCAGCTTGTATTTGTGTGCGCTGATTAATAAGGGGTGTCATAGTGACTCACAACGTGGCTGAACCTCATTATTGTTTGCTTACTCCGGACAATAGACAGTCCGTCTTGGCACGTCCACGTCCGCTTGGCTGTAGCCTGCTTATCAGATGCCGCCGATCAATCGACTTTATTAATCCAACAGCATTCCCCGCCCAAGAGCTTACTTGTTGGGCACCTTGCTGTTACCTCGATCAATCTTACTGTTCAAAATCCATTATATACAACAGCAGCCATGTCGTCGAACCTTCAAGCCCACGCTTTGTCCGAGACCACGTTCCAAGGCTTCCTGCGTCGGCAGCGGACAAAGCCCGAGTCTCTACCCGCCGATCTGCGCCTCACAGGCCAAACCGCGATTGTCACGGGGAGCAATGTGGGCCTTGGTCTGGCAGCGTCCTGGCAGCTGCTGGAGCTCGGGCTCTCCCATCTCATCATGGGTGTGCGCTCGCAAGCCAGAGGCGACGCGGCAGCGATACAACTACGCCAGGACTTCCCGGGCTCGGAGGTGTCCGTCTGGATCCTCGACATGGAATCATACGACTCGATCCGCAAGTTTACAGAGCAGTGCGCCTCCCTGCCACGCATTGATGTCGTAATTCTCAACGCCGGGTTGATGATGCCCTCGTACGCAACTGCTGCGGGCACAGGTCACGAGATCACCATGCAGGTCGACTATCTCTCGACGGTCTATCTGTCCCTGCTGCTCATCCCCGTCCTCAAGTCCAAGAAGATTGCTGGCGCCTCTAGACCGCCGGTGCTCAGTATCGTAGGGTCTGACATGGCGTATACGGCTTCCTTGAAGACGACGAACCCGATCCTGCCGCAGTTTGACGACCCAAAAGCCTTCGGCCAGATGCCCGCGTACGCGAATTCGAAGCTTCTGCTCATGTTCTTCTTCGCGAAGCTCGCCGAGGTTGTCAACCCAAGCGATGTCCTGATCAACCTCTCTAATCCCGGAATGACCAAAGGAACAGCCTTCGGGCACGATAGCTCCGCCATTCTTAAGAAGATCTTCGGTGTCGCCCAGTACTTCTTAGCAAGAGAGGTTGAGGTTGGTGCTTCTGTGTACCTCGATGCGGTCTTAACTCGAGGCACTGAGAGCCATGGGAGCTTCATCAGTGATTGGGCAATCAAGCCGTAAGTGCTTCGTCGAGCTACTGAGTTTCTCAAATGTATGTGCTAACGACCGTAGGTTCCCGCCGATTTGGTATACGGAAGAAGGGCGGGAGCTTGGAGCGAGACTGGTGGATGAGACTATGAAGGAGTTGAAGCCTGCCGGCGCCTCGCTGCCTCAGGTAGCCTAGGGTGACAGGATGGAGAACGCCGGGGTCCCGATTATCTGTATAACTGCCTGGTTGTTGGTTTGGTTGTTATTGTTTAATGTCGTGACGCGGCAACGGAATGATCCGCGCAGTCTCCTTAAAGGTATAGATCACGATTAGCTACGTAACAAAAAGAGAATCCAAGTCCGATCTCGGGACGCAACTTATTGCCTGCCACGTGTTTGCAACATTGCCATCCTCCAAGCCCTGTTCTACATGTCGCCTCATCTTGTCCTTCTTATGCTGGGGAATTCGAGCTTAACCTTGACGTCTCGTGGAAAAACCACGTTCCAAGGCCTACATATCTAGCTTTCTGAATTTCTGGGTATGGCGACAAACGCGGAACCGCATTTGCCTGCTAGGTAATTACGACTCATAGACCCTTTATAATACAGATCCTATAAAATAGTAGGTCTGGTTACTGGTTAAAACTATCTACTCTAAACTACTAGTTATACTGGAAGTTAGTATCAGCCTTCATGGACCGGCTCAAGAGCTCATGGCACACAGCGAAAGCTACGAGGGTGGAGCTGTGGTGGTGATATAGCAGATGAAATTCATCTTGGTATCACGTGCGTACCAAGAGCCAGGCAAGAGCTGCATGCTATTCTCTACTGCGGTAATAAAGCCATTTCGATCGACATACATCCGCCGTCGTTAACCATTCACAATGCGGAGCACCACAACGTCTTGGCACTAGATAGTTACATCAACATCCGCACCTCGCCCTTCTCCGATGCTGTTTTCCCCTCCTTTCAACTTCCATCATTGCGCACGCGCACGGCAACCACCCACCATGCTCGATCCAACGCCTAACCCCACCCAAACCAATTACGACGCCAACGCCGCATCTTACGCGCAATTCCTCGGCACCCCGCTCGGCCAGCTCGAGGCAGCCCTCTTTACCCTTTCCATCCCCCCTTGTAGCGGCATGCACGTCCTCGACCTCGGCGGCGGCACCGGTCTCCGCGCGCGTGACGCACTCGCCCACGGCGCCGCCTCTGCAGACGTGATCGACATCTCGCCCGCCATGCTGTCGCTCGGCAAGGCCCACGAAGCCTCCATCGGCCGCGATGCGATAACGTGGTACCAGGCGGACGTGTCGCGGCCCCTGGACCACCTGGGGTCACTGGGGCCGTACGACATGGTGATTGCGAACGGGATATTCGATCACGCGGGGAGCGTGGCGGAGCTAGAGGGGATGTGGGCGAATGCGGCTGCTTATCTCAAGCCGGGAGGCAAGGTCGTGGCGAATTGGAATTATCCGTTCTCGAGGGTGGCGGGGGAGGGCGAGGGGGGTAAGTATGGTGTCGTGTTTACGGATTTTGAGGATATGGAGGAAAAAGGAGGGGGCGAGAAGGGAGTGAGGTTTCATTACCGCACGAAGACGGAGCCGGCGCTGGATTTTCAGTCGATGGCACTGGAGGCGTATCACAAGCAGCCATTTGAGATTGCCGGGAAGTGGTTTGAATCATTCGAGGTTGTAAATTGGGAGGAGACTGAAGTTGTTCAGAAAGACCCGGAGTTTTGGAAGGAATATTTGGAGGATCCGATCTTGTATATTTTCACTGCAAGGAAGAGAAGGGAAGTTTGATAACGCCAGGGGTCTGGGACCAGAGGAACGTAGAAGCCGGTCTCAATCGCTCCGAGAATTAGTCGGGATCAAACTGGAAACAAGTTCAGAAGTGTCATGTATCATGGGGCTTTCAGGTATCTCGCCCATCATTGGCAAGATCCTGGCTTAACAAGAACGCCAAAGACATTCGAAACCTAGTCCCTGGGTTGAATAACTGGGCCATATCAGAGATCAAAAACTGAAGGCCTTTCCAAGAGGAGAGTTCCAGGGTAATACGGAGTCTTCTGGTGTTGCCGCGGCAGACAACTCGGGCACCTATATCAAATCCACACAAGAGCCCTAAGCGGCCTGCGGACAGCCTAACTTGAGCTATTCAGGTGAATACCGAAGGTATCTTCGATACTCTCGAAGAATAACTTCTTATCCTTTACCAGCACTGACGTGTCATGCAGACATTGAGTGGCGATACCTACACGAAGAGTTGGGTCCCGGTCAGCATTCCGAGAAACTTATAAGCATCGCCGAACTTTGCTTGTGTATGTCCCACAGGAGGTCACAGAATATTTGCAGTGGCTTTCAATTTCAGTCTGGGTGGACGTGGCGTTTCTGCTGACCGCCCCGGCAGACACTCTGTCCTGCTACAGCATACTCGCATCATTGGCTTCAGAACCTCC
The DNA here is from genome assembly GCA_014235935.1 of Colletotrichum musicola. NCBI lineage: Eukaryota > Fungi > Ascomycota > Sordariomycetes > Glomerellales > Glomerellaceae > Colletotrichum > Colletotrichum musicola. The sequence goes on from WIGM01001268.1 coordinate 8,309, forward strand.
AAAGCTCCCCTGGACCTTGCATTCGAGCTGGCTCCTCTTGGGAGAACCAATCGCTCAGAGGGCTAAACTGAAACCGTACATCGCCGGAGGCGGTCTAGATCTCGCTCCGGTTGCGCTGGTGGCGCCGTCGACCACAACGCCATTGTCGAGAGGAGGGGTGATCGCCCTACAAAAACCCCGCTACCCATCCAGGCCGGCGGTGGTCGACGATGTCATCTTTTAAAACCGTTGTAAACTGTAATCGACTTCACGCACCGTTTCGCGTGTAACTCAACGAAGAGAGTTTGACTTGTCGGTGCCAACGATGACCGGAGACTCCGAGACACAGACCGGAACGGCGACGGCGCCGTCGGGTCCACGGGCAAACGCCGCCGGTTCGTCTGCGGCCCCGCCCGCAAACATGGCCTCGGCCGGACCCTCCCCGGGGAACGAAGATGAGGACGTGCCTCTCGAGGCTGACGAAGCGGAAGCGGTTCGTATTGGAAGTCGAGCAGGCGGAAACCCACGTTTGCTGACCATGAACTAGACTGACGACACCTCGTCCATCGACGATCGAATGTAGGATGCAGCCCCCGCCGTCAAGACACAACTTCAACCGATGTTGTACTGAAACCTTTGTCTTATAGCTCGAACTACACTTCGTCCTTGTCGTCCAGCATCATCGACTATCCCATTGAACATGGTCGACGATACCACGCATTCCGATCCGGATGTGAGTACCTCCCACTTCTCTCGAAGACCGTCAGCATGGCGCGCATCTTTGGTTCATTTGTCTGAGATGACTTTCTAGCCTATGTCCTGCCAAACGACGAGACTGAGTCGGAACGTCTCGACATGGCCCACGCGTTGATCACGAGAGTGATTGGTAACAAGCTTTACTTGGCTCCCGTCGACATCTCCAAGACTCACCGCATACTCGACATCGGAACGGGGACCGGAATTTGTAAGCTTGAGGTCATGTCCACTTCTTTTAAACTGTCTAAACATATTCTCTGACGCTCGTCTCGCAGGGGCGATTGAAGCCAGCGATATCTTCCTAAACGCCGAGGTGAGTTAATACTATCTCCCACTGACGATATTCCATATTCAGGCTTTAATAGATCATCGGAAACGACCTGAGCGCCATACAGCCACAGTGGTGAGTCTCTATTATCCTGAGTACCTATCATGGTGTAAGCGCTCAAGTGAAGCCGAAGGGTTCCTCCAAATGTCAAGTTCGAAATCGACGACATTGAGAGCCCATGGGTCGGCCCAAAGTACGACTACATCATATGCAGGTACATGGCGGCATCGATCGGAGACTGGCCGAAGCTGGTAAACAGCATCTACGAGTAAGTTCCTCCCGGTCCATCCACCTAGGCGTTACCTGCTGGGCCCGTCACTTACATGCGCCGCGCAAAGCAACCTCAACCCAGGCGGCTGGGCGGAGTTTCAGGACATGAGCGTCGAGTTCTACTCCGACGATGGGAGCTACAAGCCTGAGCACCACACGTACGGCTGGAACCAGACCTTCGTGCAGACCCTCAAGAGCATCGGGCGCGACCCGGCCCCGGGTCCGCAGCTCGAGGGGTGGGTGAGGGGCCATGGCGGATTCAAGGAGGTGGTCCACCAGAAGTTCAAGGTCCCGATCGGCCCGTGGCCTAAGCAGCAGCACCACAAGGGCATCGGGCTGTTGAACCTGGCCCAGACGCTGGATGGCCTGGAGGGCTTTTC